>JAVIAB010000050.1:59521318-59701880 GCA_032433765.1 Megaustenia siamemsis | reverse complement strand
CTGTAAAATATAGGGTCACTAACACCATATTTCCCTATACGCCACTTGGCGTGACGGGGTTATTTTACTTTTTTTTTTTTTTTTTTTTTTTTTTTACACTATATTCCCGACATATTTCCAACAACATTATATTCCCGATATATTTCAAATAAAACTATATACCAATATATTTCCAATAACACTATATTCCTGTTGCATTTCAGTAACACTATATTCCCGACATATTTCCAATAACACTAAATACCAATATATTTCCAATAACACTATATTCCCGATATATTTCCAATAACACTATATTACCGATATATTTCCAATAACACTATATACCGATATATTTCCAATAACACTATATTACCGATATATTTCAATAACACTATATACCAATATATTTCCAAAAATGCTACATACCGATGTATTTCCAATAACACTATATTCCCGATATATTAAAAAAAACACTATATTCCCGATATATTTCCAATAACACTATATTCCCGACATATTTCCAATAACACTATATTCCCGATATATTTCCAATAACACTATATACCGATGCCCCAAAAGACTAGATTGGAAAAACATTCTTTACTTAACATTTTTAAGAATTTAACAGTCATCCTGCTGGTCGACAGTGAAAACACTAAACACTCAGCCACATCAATACTATAGACAAAACATATTTTTTTCTATCGTGGCGACTTCTTGACCAAGCGGCCTTTATCCTTCTGGTTCTATCGTTGCCCCCCGACATACACCAGCAATGGTACTATGTGTCGTAAGGATAGATTTTTTAGTACTGACTATGCAACTCCTCATCGGTTTTTCATCTCGCCCTATTCTACTTGGTCAAGATCTACATCAAGCACATATATCTAAATTGCAACAGAAAATAGAGTTGAACAAACAATCGAGAATGTTATTGGTTATTGGTTATGAAAGGCCTCGGTATCACTGCAAACGAATCAACATCCATAATTGCTCAACTGCCCGTGCCAGCGGAATCATCCGAATTACTAACCTATCTCCCAAACAAAGAAAGGTAACTGTAGTCCCCATCGTAGCAGTCTCAGCACACGCCAAAAGACATAAGGCGAAACTGCGCAGAAAGTGAACACAGCCAACTGTTCCCTGTCATACGATAGCATCATTCGTCGAGAAACAATTGGAATATCGAAACATGATCAAAACGGATGAGACACACAGTTCACGTTGTGCACAGAGCACGTAACCAGTAGCTCCTGCAACAATCCGGACTTGGAATATGAGGAAACTGCAACAAGGAACACTTTTCAGACAAAGCCTTCAATGGTTCCTGCCGCCTATCTACTATATACCGGAAGTTCATGTCCCCCGAAAAATATGATCGTCATATTTGTAAAATGTATAGCACTTAATGATGTTAGGACATCATTTTTGACTCCAAACGAACATACAGTTAGTCGTCGGATTATCCCCGTCGCACACCAAACAACAGACCGTACGGTTAGCGTACAACGAACGAAACACGGTGCTAATTCCCCAAAGTGGAAAATCTTCGGTCGACTTGACAGAGAAGTCCACATTAATGCGTTTCAACATGTAAATAACTTGCGTCAAACAATTCCAACGTCGGCCACTGAACAGCACTCAATGTGATGTAAACCGCATCTCAACACTAGACGGTGAAGGTAGCTTTCACAATACTTGACTTGTCAAAAAGAAACATTGCTGTGTACTCTTCAGCGCAGATTTGTCCGCTTCGTCGGCGCAGACTTGCTAAATAGAACATCATTTGATTTCAACACAGAAAATTGCATCGGAGAACCGAAATTAATCAGACTCCAGATGCGTTTTCTGCAGCGATCGAGAGAATGTGAAACGTTCCACCATTTTGAAACGGAAGTTTCACTGTGAAATCTAGAATGTGTTTTGATTTACTTATCTGTGAGCGATGTTTGAATACGATTAAAGAATTGACTGGGAAATAGACAGAGACAGAGTATGGTGACATGAAGAGAATAAACCGAGCATCTGGCAGACTCCATGTATTGATGGAGAGAAAGAGAATGGAAAAGATAATAAGGGATCGTTTTAAATTGTGAAATAGAAGAGTAGGCAGAATGAGAGATTGTACTGGCAGACACATACAGACTTTCATTAATGGATGCTTACGCAGATAAAAGGATGGAAATGGCAGGAAAATCACTAACATAGAATTATGGAAATGTACCAGTCAAAACCAGTGGATAAAGAGATACAGCGAAGACGATGGCGCTGGATAGGACACACACTACGGAAGCCAACTGAGAGTATTACACAACAGGCCCTTTTTTGGAATCCCCAGGGGAAAAGACAAAGAGAAAGACCAAGGAATTCTTGGAGAAGACAGATAGAAGCAGAGATGAAGATGATGGGGAAGACATGGAATGATCTTAAAAGAATGGCAAGAGACAGAACGACTTGGAAAGTGTTTGTTGAAGACCTATGCTCCATTGGGAGCTAAAAAGGTAGAAGAGGAAGAAGAATCTGGCAGACTCCAGATATTGATGGAGAGAAAGAGAATGGAATAGATAATAAGGGATCGTTTTAAATTGTGAAATAGAAGAGTAGGCAGAATGAGAGATTGTACTGGTTAGTCATACATCGTGGGGGAAGGATCAAGTGAGACGAAAAAGAGGTATAACTAGAGCGAATATTCTTGACAACACAGTTACTTTTACTGCTAAAAATTACTTTGAAACTACTGTTTTATATGAAGATAAGAATGCAATAAGATATTGCTGAATAGTGTCATTATTGTTTATTTCCTCTGCTCCTCTGTGAACGACAGGGTTACAGATAACGACTGACTTTTGCAGACATCGCTGCCAGTGGTAGGGGAAGCGGAAAAAGAGAAACAGACAGCCAGTCAGACAGACAGTCAGACAGACAGGTAGACAGACAATCAGACAGACAGATAAATAGACAGATAGACAACAGACAGATAGATAGACAGATAGACAGACAAACAGATAGATAGATAGACAGATAGTGCGTTAGCGAGCCATAGAGAGATGGATAGAGCTAGAAATGGAGTTAGAGAGAGGGATAAATAGGGGGATAAAGAGAAAGAGACAGAAAGAGATAGAGACAGAAAGAGATAGAGAAAGATCATTGTTAAAATGATGGTGCTGTAGCATATTTGTGCATTATTGTGATTCTCTATTGACAATTCTGAACACATCTCTAGATGAATCGATGACCTGTTACCACAGTGTGTATTTCTTGTTAGCCAGTGTATTAGTTGTTGTTAGATATTGTAGGAAAAAGGAAGCGTTACTTGTGTTCCCTGTTCTAATTTGACGCAAGCCCTGACTAACCGTTTGTAAACTGCCAGGAGTTATTTTAGTTTTGCTAAACAGGTTCCTTTCTTCCATTGAGGACAAGACAAGATACTTGACCTCATCTCCCCGAGTCCAGGGAAAACTTAAGTTATGTGAAAAAAATTAGAGAAAAAAACCACCTGATAGTTATTTAAAGCTACCAGTAAGACAAATTCACCCTAAGTACAGTAATTTACTTTCCTTTATTTCAATGTGCTGGAAATGTAATTTACTTGGACTGTAATTTATTCGAACACTGTAATTGCAATATTTCCGAGTAAATTCATTTAAGAATCATGAACTGTCTTCGGCGGGAAAATCAATATAGTTGAGTGGGGTTAAAATTGGGTTTTTTTCTGGGAAATTAAAGCGGCACGGGCGTAATACCGACCACATTACCCCTAAAATCATGTGCTGAAGGTCTGTAAAATTTATGCTCACTAACACCATATTCCCTATACGTCACTTGGCGTGGCGGGGCTCTTTTCTTTTCTTTTTTTTTTTTTGGGTGGGGGGGGGAGGTTAAAATGATATTTTATCATAAACGGGTCTGTCATATTCACAATTAATGATGTATCCGACTTTCCTGTCTTTCCTGTATAAATGGTTTATTTTAATCAATCATTTTACTTACTTTCGAAATTTGTATAATTGGCCTTAATAAAACGTTGAGTTATTGAGTTATCTGCGGGTCATCATTATTGTACTCCGAATATGTCTATAGGTGCTCAGATCCCGTTTCTCAGCAAGTCCAGCAGAGTCCAGCGACTGACGACTCCAGTTCTGTGTTGGTTGATAAGTCTACTTGCACGCCGACTAAGTTTCTCGTTTCTGGCTGTGCCCATCTTATCTACCATCTCTTTCATCCGAAGAAGTGACGTGGACTCATGGTTGTCGAAGTCCTGTGTCCTTCCCACATCTCGGAGGGCATTGACGATATCCGCCCGATCCATTGGTTGACCGTCTTCAACAACAGCGCAACTAACCAACCTGCCCCCTCTTTCATTTATGGGTACTCCCGCATATCCAGGGACGTAGACAAAGGTGACCCTACGTATTTTTGACTTCTGCAATGACTCTACATATCACCTGCATACAGAGCCCGCCTCCACTTTTTATATCATGCTTATTGAATCACTCAGTATGCGTGGGTGTAGTCTTGTGACTCTAATCATTTGAATGCCCTGGTCACTGCCATCATCTCCATCGTCATGCTACTCGTGGTCGTAAAGTATGCACCATTATTTTCCTTGACTATTCTGCCTGCCGAGCGTGCTGTAAATGCTCATCCACTCTTTTGGAGTCGTATTACAGATCCGTCTGTATAGATGACTGCATCTTCCACATCGGTGTTATCCCAGATGAAACCGTTGACCTCCGCATTGACCACGGCTGAGTTATGTTCCCTACATTTCCTGTCGAGTGTTACAACACACGAGTATGTCCCCTTGAATGACGCAGACACCGGTATCCACTCCTCGCCAGCGTTGATATTGGTAAACCCACAGACCTGTTTGATGACATCTTCTGTCGTCCCACCTATGATTTGCCTTTTTTTAGTCTGACACCCTTTCCTGTGTTGTTCTCATGATGCAATGGATGCTATTTATCTGCACATATCTTCAGGTATGCTCGTGCTTTCCAGATCTTGATTCTGTCATCCATAGTTGGAATGTCAAGAAAATACCTCATTGCTACACAGGGAGTGTCCCTCGTACATCCCAAGTTAATACGCATAGCTTAATTCTGTATTTTCTTTAGCCTGTCAATTTGCGTCCGGACTGACAGTAAGAATTGCTAGGGCATACTCGATTGCTGCGAGGACTCATCTCTGGAACAGAAGAGTGAGTAGCCTCTGCTCGATGTTGGCAGCTGCCATAACCTTCAAAGCGGCTAATCCATTGCGGGATTGTGTTATCACATTGTCCCTAAAACACAAGATGGGATCAAACTTAACTCCGAGGTACATCATCAACCTGCCCCTGGTCACCCCACCAGTTCCCATTCGTACCGCCGGTGTTTCTGTTTATAAAATAAAATATCCTTCTCATCACCATCTGCTATTATGTTAAGTGACGATATACATTTATAAAGGTAACACAAATCAACGAAAACGTCAATAATAAAGATAAATGTGCTCGTAAATGATATATTGCTGTTGATGCTTTCATCAAAATCAGTGGTTGGTGGCAGATGCTAGTCAGCAGACAATATGCTCTACACCAGCGAATGATCCAGCTTTAGACTGTAAGGTAGATAGTCAGGGATATACAATACTACAGATATCCTGCAGCCGTGCGGACTTACAACAAACGTGGTCCAGAAAGTAAACCTGTGGCTTCCCACAATGTTTCATGACTGATATTGATAGTATTTCTTAGTATTGATCACAACCACTGCAGGAACACGGTGACCCTCAAATCATTGGTCAATCCACTGATCGCAACCACTGCAGGGAACATGGCGACCCTCAAATCTTTGGTCAATCAATTGATCACAACCACTGCAGGGGACACAGTGATGCTTAAATCGTTGGTCAATCAGCTGATCACAACCACTGCAGGGAACACGGTGACCCTCAAATCATTGGTCAATCAACTGATCGCAACCACTGCAAGGAACACGGTGACCCTCAAATCATTGGTCAATCAACTGATCGCAACCACTGCAAGGAACACGGTGACCCTCAAATCATTGGTCAATCAACTGATCGCAACCACTGCAAGAAACACGGTGACCCTTAAATCATTGGTCAATCAACTGATCGCAACCAATACATGGAACACAGTCGGCGATGCTTAAATCAATGCTCAACCAACTCATCACAGCCACTATGTGGAACACGGTGATGCTGAAATCATTAGTTAGCCTATTTTGATTAAGCTACCACAGAGATCACTTGAGAAGTCAGTGTGAGGTCTTGTTATAGTGATGCCCCGCTAGACTTGAGCGCCCACAATACGTGTGTATTATCTTTAGCGTTTTGACAGACATTTGGTAGCATGCAATCATAATGTGTCACTTATTTTGGTCATATATTAGTGACGTATGCTGGAGACTGTTTTACTGAGCAGCTGAATCTGCCAAAATTAGACAGACCGAATCATAGAATGAACAAGATGCATTTGTGGTGTCTCAGCTACTTTCCCCTGCACCTTTTGACTTACAGTTTTGACGTTATCTCTCCCTCGAAAGTTGTTGCTTTGTTTATTTTTCATTTCTGTTCAGCTAGTGCTACGATGTCAACAAGTCTATGTCAATAGAAGTGAGAAAGAGAGTTCATTGGTTTTCTATAGGGCCAATTTTGACCTATGGAGGGGAATCAT
Organism: Megaustenia siamemsis; assembly: GCA_032433765.1. Classification (NCBI taxonomy): domain Eukaryota; kingdom Metazoa; phylum Mollusca; class Gastropoda; order Stylommatophora; family Ariophantidae; genus Megaustenia; species Megaustenia siamemsis. Next base: position 59,695,216 of record JAVIAB010000050.1, on the reverse strand, counting down.
AGACAGTAAACAAACAAATGAAAAGACAATAAGAGGCCACAGAGATGGGATATCTCAGAAGAATGTTGAAAGTTCCCTGGACAACTAAAAAGACCAATGAGGAAGTTCTCAAAGAGGTCACACAAAAAGGGAGCTCTTAAAAAACATCAGAAAGAAGCAATCAACATTTTCCCAACACATCATGAGGAGAGGAAAGTTGAAATATTTGGTTACAACTGGCAAGATATAGGGAAAGAGAGATCGCGGACGACAAAGTGAGAAGATACTAGATAGCTTTGTTCCATGGCATGGAAAACAGTCAAGTGCAGAATTGATTATTGCTTTCGCCAACCGGTGTGAAACATGATGATGATGAGTGCTACAATCGACACCGGACTTTACGTTTATTTCTTTGATAAAGAATTTTTTTAAAGGAAACCTTTCAAAAATCCTTTTATCTTAGCACAGCTTGTCATTTGCTCTTTTTCCATCCCTACTTTCTCCATACGATTATTTTGCTTGAATACGATTGAGCTTTTCCATATTAATAAGATAAGGATAATACAAACAAGAACATTTATTTGTAAACCAGTCTATTTTGTTAAATGTCGCTTTTTTGGTTATTGTGTAAAGGCCGCGATAGCTCAGTGGTTAGTGAACTGGACTACAAAGGACAAGAGGTAGGGTTCGATCCCAACCGACGGCTTCCAGTTCACTCAGCCTTTAATGACTACCGGATTTTGTTATGGGAAAGAAAACGGCACGGACAGTAATACCGACCACATTACCCCAAAAATCATGTGCCGAGGGTCTGCAAAATGTATGGTCACCAACACCATATTCCCTATACGCCACTTGGCGTGACGGGGTACTTTACTTTTACTTTTTGCTATTGTGTAAAGCATGTGACTAATGTCCTAGTATTTCTTTCCTAAATTTAAAAATAAGGACTCCTTCACATCGCGTGAGAAACACGGCGTTAGTTCCAATTACATTTTTTCCTATGCCCAATGTAACATTTTATGGGTATACCAAGATAGACTTTCTCATTATGAAAAAAATCAATGTTACCCAATTTCAGATGCTGGATGAATCCTCGAAGTCATGTCGTGTGTAGGAAAGAAATGGGCTCATTGGGAATTAAACCGGACCCATCTTGGTGAGAATGTACTAAGGAGAAATGAACCAAAATTATCGAGAAAAACAATAGCTAAAACGGTATTGTTCAAGCTTTAGGTAATGAGTGGACGACACAAATTAGAACAACGTTTCGGCTCAACAGGCCTTCAGCAGGAATAAATACATATACAGATATGTATCAAAATAAAAATAATAAATAATAATTTTAAAACAATAATTTCGAACTAGAATGACAGTTTACAGGGAAGATATTTTATTCTTATTTTTATTTCTCATTCTAATTCTCATTATTTTTTTTATTTAAACACATATCTATGCGGGTACTGTATGTTTGTTCCTGCTGAAGGCCTATTGAGCCGAAACGTTGTTTTAATTTGTGTCGTCCACTTATTACCCACAGCTTGAACCATACAGTTTTTTATATTTCTTTTTGCGATATATTTTTCTCATTTCTATTTATAATTAGCTTTACAGCAACTTCGCATGATTATGGTTTTCTTTCCTTTGATCCTGAGAATGCACCAGCTACTTACCACCACCGCTTCTCTGGTATTTCTTCCTGTCACTTTTGACGCTATGCTCTTACGTGTTCTTCTGCGTTATATATTTCTTCATCATTGGTAAAGTAAAGGAATTAGCGAACTGAATTGTGATGTGAATAGACTTACCTCTTTCAGTACGGAAGATTTGTATCAATTTAGCGGTAGAGAATTCAGAAAAAAATTGTTCATGTTTTTAAATATCAATCTACATGTTTATATCTAACACATAACATATTATATATGAATTTCTAGACGATTAAACAAGGAATTATATTTAACCAATACAGAGATGATACAAGACATATAAGAGGAATATTGTTTGATGACGATTTACACTAATCAAACTGAGAGTGACGCATGACGCATGGTGCGTCGAAACGTACGAAAAGAGGTAACTTTATAGTTCGCAGGCCTTAATCGTCAATAAAGAAATAAGAACATTCAACATTCTGTTTTGCTTCTGTGGTTAGTGAAACCGCAATGACGAAGTGATGAGCTTGTTGCATATTGTCCAGAGGATCTACTCTCATATGTAGGTGGTGCCGATAGTGTAGTAAGGAAAAGCTCTCGCCCGCCGAATATACGACCAGGGTTTGAATGTTGCCGCTGAATTGGAAGTCTGAAGACAGATACTCATGTGGTTAACATAGTCACCTGGTAAAATGAGGTGTAGCTTTCACGCCCTGGAAAGGTCGATAAATGTCGCCATCGCTTCGGAGATTTTCCTAGAGACTACGCCAGTCAAAAGATTATGGTCGTCGACCGTTTGAACGGCTGTTATATCGTTATCGATATCATTACACCAATTCACATGAAGACCTTTAGTTAATCAGCTACAGACTGCACGGCTGGGCACTTCATGGTCCCTTTTACCGACGCCATTACACCGATTCACATGAAAGCCTTTAGTTAGTCAGCTACAGACTGCACGGCTGGGCACTTCATGGTCCTTTTACTGACGCCATTACACCGATTCACATGAACGCCTTCTACGTCAGTAGTCTACCGACTGTATAGCTGAGCGCTTCAGAGTCCCTGTTACTGATGCCATAATACCGAATCCAAATTTTAGATATCAGCTCTTTTTTGGCTTTGGCCTCTTTCAGAACGTTTTCATTACTCCTCTTAGCTGTCCTTGGTAGGATACAAATTTATTACGAAGAGTATAAAACGAAGGTAATCCAATATTAGGAAGAAATAATCATCATAATTTTTTGACCATGTAATGAGAAGAGAACATGGCTGGAATATTTTGTAACAACTGGGAAAATTGAGGGCCGAAGAAACAGAGGAAAGCAAAGATAATAAATACCAGACAGCTTAAGAGAAAGGCATGGCAGAAGGTCAACCACAGAAATGATAAATAACTGTCGAGATCAAAAGCTGTGGAGAGACACGATCACCTACGCCAGCAAACACGGTACTTGATGATGATGATGATGATGATGATGATGATGAATGACGAACCACATTGCGAGCCTTTACCTTGTCTGCATTGTGTTTTCTCTCTGTCAACACGGCTACAAGTTTGACCCAGTAATTCCATGTTGGCACGAGACAGCTTAACTGCGACAGTCGAGCAGTCTACCGTGGTAACGATCACATCACCTAGTATGGTCAACAACAAAAGTGTGGCCACTAGCATCATGTTTTTTCATACGTAAATAGTACGGCCAATGTATTTTCTGCTTTGCTATTGATTCTTAAGTCTCTAAGTATTCTGTCCCGTTTAACCAACCTGGTGTGTTATGTTGATGCGGCGTCTTTTTCATTCATCTACCACATTTTACGAGATCACGCTTATTTAAGATATTGACACTCACACTTTGTGCACAGAATTAAACAAAGCCAATTCTCTTACTTTTGTCTGTTGTGTTTTGATCAATTGAAGAGAACATCACTGCTATCTATAAAACTAATCTAGGACAAGCAAGCGACATTTGAAACGACCGATTGTTTCGTAACAGTGACAAGTCTCGAAGGAGACGGCATGTATCTGATAAACAAGTGAAGCGTATTTGTGCTTTTATCATTTACTGTGATTAATGTTCGGAGCTTCCCTACAAATCTGTGCATCGTGAGTATCGTTGTCTGATGTAGCTTTGTTTAACAAAACGCAGAATGCTGTAACTTGTCTCCTGTGTATTATCCATATGCTGCATGTTTATTGTAAAAATAAACAGTTAGACCTTAGAGATGTGAAAGGTTTGTTTATTCATGTCTGATGTTTTTATTTGCACATTGCACAGAACCTCTAGATGATTAAGTTTTAAAACAAAAAACATTCAGCTTGCTTAAGTTCGGACATTTTTAACCGGACCTGCTTTAAATAGTTTCTTCGTTGTTCTTGTGTGTGTGTGAGTCTGTAAGTATAGAGATTATATGTACCACGGCAGGAAATATACAGGGCGTTGTTGTGTGTGTGTGTGTGTGTGTGTGTATAAGTATAGGGATTATATATACCACGGCAGGAACTATACAGGGCGTTGTTGTGTGTGAGTCTGTAAGTATAGAGATTATATATACCACGGCAGGAACTATACAAGGCGTTGTTGTTGTGTGTGTGTGTCTGTAAGTATAGAGATTATATATACCACGGCAGGAAATATACAGGGCGTTGTGTTTGTATGTCTGTTTGTAAGTATAGAGATTATATATACCACAGCAGGAACTATACAGGGCGTTATGTTTGTGTGTGTGTGTGTGTATGTAAGCATACAGATTATATATACCACAGCAGGAACTATACAGAGCGTTATGTTTGTATGTGTGTATGTAAGCATACAGATTATATATACCACAGCAGGAACTATACAAGGGCGTCGTTGTGTTCAAACATCTTTTCTTTCCAACACGAAATGCTATACGACACAAAGCAATAAATGTACAAAAGTCGTCTACAAACACAATCAGCTTTTGTTATTCAAACCAACTTGTCAGTGCAATTCGAAAAGTGGAGGAATATGATTGTACGCCTGGCGATATCGAGGGGGCCTCGGTAGACTGGTTGGGAAAAACCATTCGGCTAGGCTACCGACGTTCGGACAACCCGTGTTCGATTCCCGCTGGGAGCAGTGTGAATTGTACTCGTGTTTGGAACAAAAATTACCCCGCGGTCGACCCAGCCGCTAGGAGAAATGGGTACCAGTGTAGTAGTACTCTTGGAAGGTGAGGAATGCCGCTGTGCATCGTGAGTTTTCGATTCTTGAAGTGTTCGGAGACTTCTGGCTAGGCGGTCGAGCACGTATAGGTGAAAACTCGTATGATAAAACGCCGATTCAAGTCTCGTACTTTACTTTAATGAGGTTAAGTGTGTTACATGATTCGGAGCTTATTCCTAAAGCTATTTGTGTATTAGGTTCTTGATGCATTGTGAAGGCTGCTATGAGTTCATCTCTTTGTACAATTCTCTCATCCTCGCTCATCTGTCTTCAAATTTATCCGCAAAATGACATTCAACATTGTTCCATTTCTCTTTGTTTACCGAAAATACTTCGCTTGCCTCATCTATCGTCTGTGTATGTATAAGTGTATGTCTATATGTGTTTGTGTATTTATATGTGGTTTAGATATGCTGATGTGTCAAACTGATTCTCGCTGATTTGTTCTGTAGCGTACGAATATTGTTATATATTACAAAATGTATCAGTGGAAGATCTTCTGCGACAATGATTTTTTGTTGTGAATACTTGACGCTGATGAAAACACTTTTCCAGCTGTACGTATATATACAAAAATCATCAATATATAAATAACTCTCATTTTGTTGGTTACAATAATTTTTTTTCTTTGCTATTTCGAGCCGTGTGAGTAGCACATGATATTACGCTACAGGATTTCGACGATACTGTCTATTCATTTGACTGCTGGTCTTCCTCGTACCCTGAAGCCAGAATAATCGACGTCTAGTTTGGTAGCTGGGAGCCGCGATAGCTCAGTGGTTAGTGAATTGGACTACAAAGGACAAGGGGTAGGGTTCGATCCCAACCGACGGCTTCCGGGTTCACCCAGCTTTAAATGGATACCGGATTTTTTTTATGGGAAAGTAAAGCAGCACGTGCGTAATCCCGACCTTACCCCAAAAATCATGTGCTGAAGGTCTGTAAAATATAGGGTCACTAACACCTTGTTTCCCTATACGCCACTTGGCGTGACGGGGTTACTTTACTTTTTTTTTCTTTACTGACATATACTTAAGCGAGGAATTTGATATTATTCACTTTCATTGAGGTAAATGAGAAAACACGTTAAGTGCGCAACTAGATTTACACACTTAGACAAAATCAACATTCGATCTATAGTCCTTTATTGGAAACAAGACAAGTGCGTTCGTAAAAATCTGATATTTTATTATTTGTTAATTTGTTTTTTTTTAAATGTATTCAATAATTGTTTCCTCACATTTGCTGCTATTTTGAAACGTGTCCCTGTTACAGCACCACACAAAAATAATGAGTTGAAACACGATTTTATTTTTCTCAATTCTAAATCACATTTTATAATATTATAAATCAAACCAAATATAATTAAGGAGAAGATGTTGCTCAAAATATCTTCTATATACCTCGACCTTGATACATTATAACACTTGATGTTTGGTCTGGAATTAATGTGTTAAACAGGAATTGATTTTCTAACACAGAACCTAAAATCAGATTTAGATCAAATAATATCAACGTTCTTCCGTTTCTAATCAAGAAGTAGTCAAGGCCAGGATATCTACCATCATTAAGGAGCAATTATATTGTCGGCTGATATAGCGTGATTGAGCCAAGCAGGCTGCTGAAAACTTTGCTGTCAAGTTATGAATTAGTGTAAAGAGTGTTGACACTTGCTTTCATGTTGACGTGCTGTAATAGTCGCGGTAAAATAAGGATTCCTAATTGATAGGGCTTATTGTCAATTTGTGAGATGGCGAAATGGTTAGACGGATGATATTAAGAATATTATTATTATAGAATGTTATATAGGTCAGAGACCTAATAGTAAAAGAAAGCAACATAGAAGATCTGTCTGAATATTAAGAAAACTGAAGTAATGGTCATATCGAAGAAATAATCATCACCATCATGCAGCATAAAAATAAAGAGGACAAATATGAAACAAGTGCAACTTTTGAAATACTTGGTCACAATAATAACATCAGATGGAAGATGCACCACAAATAAAAAGCAGAATAGTTCAGGCCAAAATAGCATTTCAGAAAATGAAAAATATCTTATGCAACAAATCATTGTCAATACAAATGAGAAAGAGAGTTCATCGGTGCTATTTCGAACCAATTATGACCTATGGAAGCGAATCATGGACAGTAGACAAACAAATGAAAAGACGATTAGAGGCCACAGAGATGGGATTTCTCAGAAGAATGTTGAAAGTTCCCTGGACAGCTAAAAAGACCAATGAGGAAATTCTCAAAGAGGCCCCACACTAGAAGGTAACTCATAAAAAAACATCATAAAGAAACTATAACACATTTTTTGGTCTCATCATGAGAAGAGGAAAGTTGGAATACTTGGTTACAACTGACAAAATAAAAGGAAAAATAGATCGCGGACGACAAAGAGAGAAAATACTGGATAGCTTTGTTTCATGGCATGGAAAACAGTCAACAAGAGAACTAATACGATGCACTTTAGATAGAAAATTGTGGAAGGACATGATCGCCTACGCCAACCGGTATAGCACATGATGATGATGATATAGGTCAAATTAAAAAAAAACAGAGCCGTATATTTGATTGTATCTAAGTTAAAATTGTATGGTGATGTGTAAGTATCTATTTAATCTATTTAAAAAAAAACTATATTTACGTCACATAGTACCATTGCTGGTGTATGACGGGGGGCAACGATAGAACCAGAGGGATAAAGGCCGCTTGGTCAAGCAGTCGCCACGACGTGTGAGACTCAGGATTTTTATTTCAGCCCCGATAGAAAAAATCCTTTCTGTCTACCGCGGGTTTCGAACACCGAACGTCGGCTTTTCAGCTAGCGGAACAGTGGTCACATACATATTTACAAGTACACACACATAAACATAAGAAATTTATATGCATGTGCGCACAGTAAAAAAAACAGTGAAAAGAGTCCTCTCACACCAAGTGGCGTATAGGGAATATGGTGTTAGTAATCATAATTTTTACAGATCTCCAGCACATACTTTTGAGGTAATGTGGTCGGTATTTCGCCCGTGCCGCTTGACTTTCCCAGAACAAAATCCGGTACCCATTTAAGGCTGGGGGAAACCCTGAAGCCGTCGATCAGGATTGAACTCGACCTTTATCCTTTGTAGTCCAGTTCACTAATCATTGAGCTATCGCTGCACTTATGCTTGTGTACTTTCATTGACTTGTTACTTTTTATTTTTTATGTGTCTGTTATATATATGTATGAGACTCCGGCCTCGAGACAGAGAGGTTTTGGGTCATATACCGGCTGCACCAGTTGGGATTTTTATTTATGATTTCTCTCTGCGGCAGACACACCTGGTCTCAGCAGCGAGGCCCGGCTTAAAACGTCAATTACTCATCGACGAACAAAATATGAGTACCTCCGATGACGGAGTTATCTGCCTGTGCGGCTAGGGACCCCTGTGCGCATGGCTGCCAGGGAAAATCGGATTAAGACGCAAAATTCAGTTCCTAGTCTCTAGGGACTTCGTCAGAGGTAAAAGTTGGAGAACGCAAATATATATATATAAGTATTGTCTTTTAACTTTACAAGCCAAAAAGATTCTGGGAGCAAAAAACATCTAAGAGGAAAGGTGTTTTGTTACAGTCAATAGTTGAAGTAAAAAAAAATGAAACCAATCGTGAAGTATGAAAGTGGTACATGTGTGGTGGATCTAAACAAGAGGGAAAGTGAACCTGATTCGTCAATCTATAAAGGGGGGGGGGGTTGTAACGGAGACACATATTACACGCTGCTGTAAAACTGAAGATATATATCTACATACAGTTCTTCTTTTCATCCTGAACCAGTACTGCTAAGAGAGAGAGAGAGAGAGAGAGAGAGAGAGAGAGAGAGAGAGAGAGGCAAGACAGAATGAGATAGAGGTCACCATACATACAGTTATTGCATGTTTTTATATATAGAAACTTCTTTACCAAAAACTCACTTCTTTCTTCCTCTGCACACGGAACGTCAATTCCTCACTAAGTTAAAGTAAAGACAATGTTCACCTTATTATATAACATTAGTCACGTTTCCACTTCTTTACCTCCAGGTATATATTCATTATGAGGTACACATTCCCACCTCTTATTGAGGATACCTGTGTAAACTTCAATTACTTAATTAAAAAAAAACCCGTATCTCTAACAATTAAAATCCTGAACGTTGCAACTGCTAAAACAGGGACCAGGTGGTGGAGCGTAACGTACACTCCTACAAAAGGTATGGTGATAGCTTTACCAAGAAGCTCTACCTGGGACATACTATAACCAATGATGGAAAATGCAAAACTGAAATAAACAAAAGAATAGGTATGGCAAAAAGTAATTTTAATGCCATGAAAAATATACTAACAACAAAACAAATATCAGCAGGGCTGAAACTAAGAATGGCAAAATGTTACGTCTTCTCAATATTCCTGTATGGTGCAGAAACATGGACATTAGACAAGAAAACAGAACAGAAAATTGAAGCCTTTGAGATGTGGATTTATAGAAGAATAGGTAGAATTGGATGGAAACAAAAGATAACAAACGATGAAGTTTTAAAACAACTGTAAAAAAAAAGAGAACTACTAAATACAATTAAGACAAGACAAATTAAATTTTTGGGGCATGTTAAAAGACACAACAGCCTACTAAAAGTAATATTGGAAGGAAAAATACAAGGCAAAAGAGGCAGAGGCCGACCAAGACTAACATGGACGAGTAACATCAAAAGATGGACAAGTCAATCTATGTCAGCCTGCACCATCAAAGCAAGAAACAGAGTAGAATGGCGATCAATGGTAGCCAATCTTCGTTGCGGAGAGGGCACACGATGATGATGATGATTACCAAGAAGAAACACACAAAAATACTGACGTTTATGCCTACAAGCAGCGTTCTTCGGAAAACTAGACCAACACAAACGGACCTAACTAAATAAATCATAGAGACAATGTATAACGTTAGACAACATAAAGTATCATCGGTATAATACAAGTACGAACAGGCAAATAATTGCAGTAAGTAAGTAAAGTACCCCCGTCACGCCAAGTGGCGTATAGGGAAATATGGTGTTAGTGACCCTATATTTTACAGACCTTCAGCACATGATTTTTGGGGTAATGTGGTCGGTATTACGCCCGTGCTGCTTTTACTTTCCCAGAAAAATCCGGTACCATTTAAGGCTGGGTGAACCCGGAGCCGTCGGTTGGGATCGAACCCTACCCCTTGTCCGTAGTAGTCCAGTTCACTAACCACTGAGCTATCGCGGCTCCTACTAATTTTTAGGGAATTAGTAAAACCCAGGTGTCCTCGCCAGGATTACGAACCCCGGCTGTTGCCGTGGTAAGCCAACCGCCTATCGATTGCGCTAACCGGACACCCTAAATAATTGCAGTGCTGCGGTAAAACTGATAACAAGAGACATATATTTTGCTCCTTCCTTCCAGCTTTACCACATCACTGCATCTATTTTTCTGTTACCATCTGCTGTAGCCCTTGTTATATATTCTCTGAATGCTGGCTTTGCTATAGGGCAACAACAGAAAGTGATATTCCTATTTTTTTCTATATTTACATATTAACTGTTAATAAAGTAGACTTGTTAATGTAACTATGTTTCTTCTTAATCGAGCACTAACAGATTGGCTCTATAATGGTTAAATGGAACATATCTACTGTATCATTGTCCCATAAGTTATATTTTAGTGACGTCTTTAATGAATTTTTTTTCTGTCGCATTCAAGTGATCTGCATTTACCAGTTCATAATTCAATTATAATTTTGTTATAAACGTTATTCCGGCATATGATCAAACCGTACTACATAAACAAAAAGTAAAGTACCCCTGTCACGCCAAGTGGCGTATAAAGAAAATGGTGTTAATGACATTAACTTTTACAGACCTTCAGCACATGATTTTGGGGTAATGTGGTCGGTATTACGCCTGTGCCACTTTACTTTCCCAGAAAAAAATCCTGTACCCATTAAAGGCAGGGTGAACCGGAGCCGTCGATTGGGATCGAACCCTACCTCCTGTCCTTTGCAGTCGAGTCCACTAAGCACTGAGCAAACCGTACTATGTGCTCGACAAATATTCTTGTCTGGATGAAATGTGCCGTCACTTGTAGATCTGGCACTATATCCTGCTTCTTAAGCTTGGAGATTCCCCCGAACAATACTCGTTGACGTCAATCAATAGTGGGGGTAACGGACACACATTAAATAAACATTAAAGGAGTGTAAACTGTTCATATATCACAGGTTTATTTATAAACGGACAGACAGAAAGATTGCAACAGAAACCTTCAATTTCGTTTTAAGCTTCATCTCAGCCAGTTGTTTTCTCAGACGTTAAGTGCTGTACTTGTCATATTATTTTAACATTTGTTTCCCTTCAACATGGACTACATGATATGTTATTTTTTTTTGCTCATGTGAAACAGGTTTTCATTGTGATTTTGTCCTGGACAATAGTTTACATCCTGTGTTTTCTTATAATAGTTTTAATATACATTAGATATGAATATCAAAAAGACAAATGTGATCATCTGTGATCATAAACAAAGATAATACTCAAAACCTACAAGTGGAAACCAAAGGTGAATGAAACAACCTGGAGACATTTCAGAACTACAACTCCCTTGGACATATTATAACCAGTGAAGGAAAATGTAAAGCTGAAATAAACAAAAAAAAAGGAATGGCAAAAAGCAATTTTAATGCCATAAAAAATATAACATCAAAACAAATAACACAGGGCTAATACTGAGATTAGCAAAATGTTATATCTTCTCAACGTTCCTGTATGGGGCAGAAAAATAAACATTAGACAAGAAAACAGAACAGAGAATTGAAACCTTGGACATGTGGATTTATAGAGCAATAGAAAAAATGGGAGAAAGAAAAGAAAACAATTGTGAAGTCTTAAAACAACTAAAAATAAAAGTAGAACTACCTACCACAATTCAAACGAGACAAATTAGATTTGTGGAGCATGTTAAAAGGCATAGCAGACTGCAAAAAAGTAATCTCGGACGGGAAAATACAAGGTAAACGAGGCAGACTAACATGGACGAGTAACATCAAAAGATGGACAAGTCAGCTTTGACAACCTGTAGTAACAAAGCAAGAGACAACAGAGCGCAATCGCGCTCCTTGGTAGACAACTTTCGATGTGGAGACGGCACACACTGATGATGATGAATAGTTTTCATGCTGCGTTTGTACCGAGAACTGTTGCTAAAATGTGGTTTTGTTTGGGAACAATTTTTTTTTAATTTGTGTTTCTTTTTTTTCTGTTTCAAGAAGGGCAGTGTGTTTGGTTAAATCATGAGACTATAGTTCTCCTCTAACAAGAATGTAATCATAAGTATGACGTCTTTTCGACGAAATGTCACGCGCGTCTTGTGTGTACATTAGAATCAGGTTGTCACTAACTTCCCAGTTATGGCAATGACTCTGACGCGGGAGTACGGACCTGTCTCGTGTCTACACTCACAAGTCGACAGACTGTGCACTTCACTTAATTTGTCTGCATTGTCTACCTCACTTCGTAAAGAGCTCTCAGTCAATCTCCCAGGCTGCTAATGGCTTTATTTTTATACTAGAGGGACTCCAACCATCTCCAGAAATACACTTCTGCTTGTAGGATCTTTCAAAGTTCTATTTCCTTATTGCTTCTACCAGATGTTTCTGTATTATTGATCACACATTTGTTAAATGTATTTAAATATTTATCTTTAATTCAGTCCATCTACATAATCGATATCATTATTATCTGTGCTTGCGTGTCCTACTCGAGTACATTTCTCCGATTATCTACTGAATCAACTGTACTTTTGTTTTGTTAGGTATTACTTCCTTCTTCTATATTTTAAATTGTATTGCTTGAAAGTACGTTGTGTAATATGAATTAGCTATACATTAAGACTGGGTCTAAATAATAACTTATGAGAGCTAATTTAATGTGGTATAAATAGGAGAAAGGTTACAAATAAAAGAAACAAGGGTGTAGTGTATGTTGTAGCCCGAAAAAAAAACATAATAAAGGAAAACATTGTCACATATCTGATATGACGTAACTGTGTGTTATTATCTGTTTTCTTTTTTCATCAGCGCTTTTTTTTTAACCTGATCAGCACTACGAAAGGCCAGCTTTCTTTCACAAAAAAAATCCCAGTACTCATTTAAGTTTGGATGAACATAGAGGTTCGGTCGATAGAATTAGGTTGTCTTCTCTTTCCTAAGTAGACAATCATTAAACACTGTTGAACTTTGGTTTCCATTCTTATACTTGTATTTATTAGTCCTAATTATTCTGTACAGTTTGGTATCATTGCTATTGATATTATTGACTACAATCTAGATAAGATAAACATCACTGAAATTTGACAGGCGTACTATGGAGCTAGCTTGAGAGAAAGAATAAACAAGTCATAAACTCTAACAGGATAAAAGAACGGCTGAATAGGTGAGCCAAAGGAAAAGCAGGGTGATAATTTTTCAAATGCCTGACAAGGCCAAAACCTCCCGACAACATTAACGAACTTAATTGAAGCGAAAAAACCACCATCTTCAGACTGATAATTGGTTATATAATAATGAATAACTTAATAAGTTATAGTTAGATATTCGAAGACCCTGGTATCGCTGCAAACGAATTAAAATCTATAATTGCTCAACCGCCGTGCCAGTGCAATCATAAGAATTAATATTTCATAAAATATCCAAACAAAAAGAAGTTGCAGTCCCCATCGTAGCAAACATAGCACACGTCAAAAGGCATAAGGCGTAACAGCGCTGATAGTGAACGCAACTGAACTGTCCGTCATAAATATCATCATTCATCATAAGCAATCTGAATATATAAACACCATCCGAATGAAACACACAGCTCACTGTGTGCACAGAGCACGCACTAATATCAATAGTTCCTTCAGCAAGCCGGACTTGGAATATGAGCAAACTGCAACACTGAAGCTTTTTTTTCAGACAGTTCCTCAATTGTTAATTGCCCTATGGTAACATAGTAACAATGGTTTTGTAAAAAAACGTGAGTTACAAATACGTATCGTAATCTAAAATTAAATTAGAAAGTTTGAAGTGATTCACAGTTCTAAGATAATCCCATTGAAGGCACCAGAAAAATAACTCTGGAGTTTAAAATAGTTGTAAACTCTCTGATAGAATCATCATGCGAAGAGTGCTAAACAAATCAGTTCAGAAATTAGTGATGAACAGTGTGGTTTTGTTAGAGTAAAGGAACGAGCAATGCCCATATACATCATAAGATCTTTAGTAGAAAGAGCTATAGAGTTAAAAACAGATCTATACCTATGTTTCATAGATTACATTAAAAGCGTTTGATAAAGTAAAGCACTCAAGAAATAATCAAAATTTTAGAAAGCATAAACATAGACTGGGAGCCGCGATAGCTCAGTGGTTAGTGAACTGGATTAGAAAGGACAAGAGGAAAGGTTCGATCCCAACCGACGGCTTCCGGGTTCACCCAGCCATAATTGGGTACCGGATTTTTTATGGGGAAAGTAAAGCAGCACGGGCGTAATACCGACCACCATTACCTCAAAAATCATGTGCTGAAGGTCTGTAAAATATAGGGTCACTAACACCATATTTCCCTATACGCCACTTGGTGTGACGGGGGTACTTTACTTTTTTTTTTATAAACATAGACTGCAGAGATCTAAGAATAATAAAGAACAAGTACTGGCAACAAACAGCAGCATATGAACTGGAAACCAATTAGGAATATTTCAACAAATAAAATAGTGTTAGGCCATGTTGCGTGTCACCAGAATTGTTTAATATGTATAGTGAGATTATTTTAACATCCATAAGGGGGATCCTGGAATATCAATTGAAGGTCATAATATAAATAATCTAAGGTATGTTGATGATACAGTCTTATCGCTAAGAGTGAAAATGAGTTACAAGAAATGCTAGACATTATAGTGAAAGAAAGCAAAAATAAATGACTCAGCCTTAATAGCAAAAAGACAGAGGTAATGGTAACCCAAAAAAAGACATCACCTCAGTGCAAAATAAAGACAAGTGGAACAATATTAAAACATGTAAATGAATTTAAATATTTGTGATCATGTTAACCTCAGACGAAAGATGTACAACAGAGCTAAGATGCAGAATGGCTCAGGCAAAAGCAGCTTTCCAAAAAATGAGGAAGATACTAGGCAATCCATTTTTGACAATATAAACAAGACAAAGAGTCTTAAATATTATGTAGAGTCAGTCTTAATATATGGATGTGAATCGTGGACAATAGGACAGCAAACAAGAAAATCACTGGAGTCTGTAGTAATGTGGTTTTACAGAAGAATGTGAGAACACCATGGAGAGCTAAGAAGAGTAATGAAAACGTTCTGAAAGAGGCCAAAGCAAAATGAGAGTTAATCTTCAATATTAGGAAGAAACAATTATTATTTTTTGGCCATATAATGAGAAGAGAACGACTGGAATATATTGTAACACCTGGGAAAATTGAGGGACGAAGAGATAGAGGAAAGCAAAAGAAAAAATACCAGACGGCTTAAGAGAATTGCTTGGCAGAAGGTCAACAACAGAAGTGATAAATAACTGTCGAGATCGAAAATTGTGGAGAGACATGATCACCTACTCCAGCATCCCCGGTACTTGATGATGATGATGATGAAACTCTCTGAGATGACGGTGGAAATTCTTTCTGATGCTACATAGTTAGTAAATAACAAATAACTATATTACAACAAATACATACTCTCGAATCTCCGCTCTGTAAACACCCATACAAAGCAGCAGAACGTCAAATGTTTGACAGTCCAAAGCTTACTTCTTCCTCTTCTTCTGCGATCATGGCTCATTCAGAGTAGGATTCCGGACTTATGAAGGCAGCTGTCTGTTTATGTGATTCGGTTATTTTCTTGGATATGTCTCCTGTAGCAAATGCTAGGTCGGGAGTTGATGTTGTTTTCCATCTTCTTGAGTAGAAGGTTGGGTGGTCCTCTCTACAGTTTATGAGGAATAGGTTGTTGTCTACTTCCCATTCTTCCACTTCTTCACCTCGAGCATCGGTTTCCTTATACCCCATCATTCAGAGCGGCTGTTAAAGTCTCCTACTACCTGACACTTTGATTGTGTTATTTCCATTGACTCCAGCTTCAGAAATTTGTCATTAGGACAGTAAATGTTAAATATCCTTGCACGGTATGGGTCTGTGACAATGATCTCTGCCTCTCCGTTTGTGACTACTTCTATCTGTTTAGATGGAAGTACAAGGATTCCACCCTAGAGGCCTTCCCTGTCTTGTCTATATGTTTGGTAGCCCTAATCATAAATCTATGCTGAGGATTAAGGTGCAAAGCTTACTGACATCAGAGCAATTTCTCAACTTCCTCAAAGACTTGAAAAATGAAATACCTGGTGCGGACTACAAATAAACCATAAACATCTGCAAATATCATTACGTGGCATTGTGTCGAAGGGCGTCAGCTCATATGCCGCTGGATCCATAACGATAGCAATAACAGAGAAAATAAGATGTAAAGAACTAAAAAGAGAATTATCGATTACCCCTACAGTAGAATATATTTTAAAAACAAACAGCAAAATAAATTATCTGAGCAATTAACAAGACAGAAGCAGCTATTACAACCCACCAGCTGTTAACGCTATATAAACAATTGAACACAATCTATCCAGCTACCAACAAAAGCTACACAAACAACTAATCTCAATTCACCCAGCCATAAAAACAAACACTACACAAACTCAATCTACCCAGCTATCAAGAAACGCTAACAAAACAACTGACCTAGGGGACGGTTTCAAAATAAATAATGGATGAGCAGAACACAAGATAGGAGACAAATAATAATAAATAAATATTATTATGTAGGGAAACTTCCGAGGCGATAATAGGGAATCATAGAAGGAAGAGATATGTGTTAGCACTCGGAAAAAATGACAAATAAACAACAACAGAAAAAAACAAAGAACAATATATGGTCCGAAGCAGGATTGAGCTCGTACTCCATGGCACTGCGCCTTGCCACGAGAAGCCGAACGCTTGTACACTGCCACTCAGCTAATTAAAAAAATTAGCTATTGTGAGCAGTGTCTTACACGAAGGCGTTCTCATGACTATATCATAGGGTTACGATCACAGATAGGAAATAAATTGTATTTCTGTACTATCTTTGCTATTAAGACTGTGTTATCGGCATATTGCAACTTATTTATGTTGTGACCGTTGACTTCAATTCCTTTTTTTGTCTACTATTGATCTAATAATATGTTCACTGTAAAGTGAAAATAAATCCGGCGACAGAACACAGCCTTGTCTGACTCATTGAGGTATGTTTACAGCACTCGAAAAAAAAAATCACCGATAATCAACAACAGAAAAAAACTATATTATTTCTGTTTGATGTTTTTTTTCTGTTATTGATCATCTGTGATTTTTTCCCGAGTGTTGTAAACATAAGCTCTTTCCCCTGAAATGATTCGCTTTTATATCTTTACTTGCGCTCAATCTTCCTCGCGAACATTATTTAAACAGCTACAGAGTTTTGTAAACTAATAGAGATTCCATAAATTTAATGAAACAATATGTGGTAGTCGATAGCAGTAAAGAAAACATAAAATAATTTAAAATATGAAAGGACAGTTGCTGAACTGTTAGGGTGTTCACCATAAAGCTGCCAGTTGTGGCGATTTGTTTTTTCCGGACATACGGTGTGTCTACTCACCATCTGAAAAAGATATAAGAATTTTGTTCATAAAAGTAGGGCGGTCTGGCGTGATACCGAACACAATACCCCATATAACCTGTCGTTGGGCATAGAAACAAGAATAATGACACTGACACCATATTTCCCATAAACCATAAGGTGAACTTTTACTTTACTAAGAAAAGAAATAGAAACTTGTTCGAAGTGTTGACCTTTTACAAATAAATTATCTTATTAAATAAAAAGCTAACGTACAAACTGTGAATCATTTATGGCTGTGTGATGTCATCTCTCATAGTTTATTTAAAATAAATAATGACAACAATAATAATTAATATAATCAATAAGCACCAATGCTGGCATTTCAATGAGTCGTTAATTGTAATGTTATTTTATGAGCATGTTTGACAGAATGGTATATTTATTGTTATAAAAATATGATTTCATTTGAAAAGTAAAATATGTAAATCGATAATCATTCTTCTTTTCTTCTCGTATTTTGTTTACCGACTATTATCCCTTTTTTTCTTTACCTATATCTTCTTAAAAGTGCCTTAAGCAGTTTGTAATAATCTACAATAAATGCTTCGTTTTTTCGGCTCGACACATCCGACTTCAGCATTATGGTCCCTGCTTTGTTTCCTTTCACCAAGTCCCCTCCTTTGACCAGAATGTCCGTTTCTTCATTTCAATCCCACATCGGGGAGGTGGAAAAGGTGTGGTTCGCTGATCCTACCACCAACATTCCGCTGTCCACGATAGTTGTCAGCTCTTGAGCTGCCCTGTTCCTTGAACTCACTGTTCACACACATTATTGATACATCTCCTACTTACAATATTCTACTTTATGAAACGATTTCTTTTTAAATTGCTGGCAATAAATTACCTCCATTCACTGATCGGTTTGGTCTGTGCAGTACATTTTCTACCCTAGATTCGTTCAATATCATAAGACGTTAACAGTTTTCTTTCTTTCTTTCTTTCTTTTCTTCGTTCACTTTTTCATTCGTTCTTTCTTTTTTTCTTCTTCTTTCCTGCCTTATTTGCGTTTCAGCGTCGAGGGGAGATATAATTTGCTGCCTTATGCTCTTCTTTTCGCCTCTGTTGCTGTTATGTTTCCTAGTGCTTCTTATATTTCGCCAATCCATCTTTTTCATGGTTGACCCTTGAGCCTGGTGCTCTCGCAACGTTTATTGAGGGCTCGTTGTTTTGTGTTTTGATCACACCGCCTTGTCACGTGGCCAAACAATTTTATCTGTTGTTTCTTTATATATTCTATGGCGGGAGTTATTGCTAGCGTTTTTCTTAGTTCTTCATTTCTGATCTTGTCAGTCAAGATCTGTCGTTCGTCTATAACACATATCTCAGTAGAGTTTATTTTCTTGCTGTTCTTGCATCTAGGGCCAAGGATTGACATTTGTAGCACAACTTTCTTATTAAAGCTAAAAAATCTAATTATCTTTCTTCTCACTTCTCGTGGTCCAACGGAAAGATCTAGCAGACTGCCAGAATTTCTTAGATTCTATGTCAAAACATTTACTGCAAGCTTTCATGAAACAGTCTTCGATTGTATCCCTAGTCTGTGAGATAATTTAAGTTAATTCCCCTGTCCTTAAACTCATCAGTTCAGGTGTTTTTGAATTTCTCCTCATCGATAACAACATGAACAATAGATAAAATATAAGCCAATTGAAATGTGTCAAACTGCCAGCTACTGGAGCTACTGAGTTTAATGCTCTGTGCATATCATGAGCTGTGTTTTTCATCCGGATCGCGTTTTGATAT
This sequence comes from Megaustenia siamemsis, assembly GCA_032433765.1. Classification (NCBI taxonomy): domain Eukaryota; kingdom Metazoa; phylum Mollusca; class Gastropoda; order Stylommatophora; family Ariophantidae; genus Megaustenia; species Megaustenia siamemsis. Next base: position 59,675,864 of record JAVIAB010000050.1, on the reverse strand, counting down.
TTGGATTGCTTGCTATGAATGATAATATCGTATGACGAAGGACAGTTCGGTTTCGTTCACTTTCGATGCGGCTACGCCTTATGTCTTTGGCGTGTGCTGTCGCTCCTATGATTGTGACTGCAACTGCCTTTCTCTGTTTGGATCCATCAATGAGAGGAAATGTTAATTCGGATGATTCCACTGTCACGGGCGGTTGTGTAATTTTGGATTTTAATTTGTTTGCAGGGCCTTCGACTAACTATAACTACAAAATGTATCGATATGTGCACGATCAATAAAAGTAGGTCTGAACTATAGGACTGCCTTTTTCATTCACGGAGCAAGTCTTCAGCTTAGCCAAACCCCTCACCGTATGAAAACCAGTGTGCAAAGAAATAAGTCTTCAGCTTGGCCAAACCTCTCACCGTATGAAAACCAGTGTGCAAAGAAATAAGTCTTCAGCTTAGCCAAACCCCTCACCGTATGAAAACCAGTGTGCAAAGAAATAAGTCTTAAGCTTAGCTAAACCCCTCACCGTATGAAAACCAGTGTGCAAAGAAATAAGTCTTCAGCTTAGCCAAACCTATCATCGTATGAAAACCAGTGTGCAAAGAAATAAGTCTTCAGCTTAGCCAAACCTATCATCGTATGAAAACCAGTGTGCAAAGAAATAAGTCTTCAGCTTAGCCAAACCTATCATCGTATGAAAATCAGTGTGCAAAGAAATAAGTCTTCAGCTTAGCCAAACCCCTCACCGTATGAAAACCAGTGTGCAAAGAAATAAGTCTTCAGCCTTCACTTTCCTGTGTTCAGCATTTGACACAGTCTCATTTACGAACTTTGTCGTTAGCAGGGGATTATCATTCAGTAGCTATTACTTTGTTTGTAAATTGATTATCTTGGTGCTAGAATTCATGTTATTAGATTACAGTAAAGCATACAATGTTTGATGTATATGTTCAGGAATCTGTAGACCGGTTTGACATAATCACTGTTGGAATTTAGAAATAATTCTTGTACAGAGAGTTAACTTTATGAATTCATGTCATGTTATTATTTTGTTATTGCGTTTAAATGAAATGAACCAAAATAATCAGATAAATTGTGGTGTGTAAATGATATATCTAAGAATGAACATAAATTCTTGAAGAGAAATTTATTTAATTAAAAAGTAAAACCTCAGACAGAACATAAACATTTTAAAAGAAACTGTGGTGATAATGAAGTAAGAAAAACTTCAACAGAACTTCAACATTTTAAAAGAAACTGTGGTGATAATGAAGTAAGAAAAACTTCAACAGAACTTCAACATTTTAAAAGAAACTTTGGTGATAATGAAGTAAGAAAAACTTCAACAGAACTTCAACATTTTAAAGAAAAACTGGTTTGATAAAACAACTAATTCTCATATAATGGAACATCGTTTGGAATTAAATTGATTGTTCTATAGAAGTCTCATATAAAACACAAACTTTGAACAATGACTATGATCATTTGGGAGGAAATCCTGAAAATAATATGCAAAGTTCGCTGAGAAATTAATTTGCAGCTCTATTAACAGCATTTGATTGTGACGAAGTGAGAAGTTTACCCATTTTGATTTCATTGAGCGAGAATTACGCTACGTCAGTCCTGCTATATTTTACTTGATTCATGTGTCAAATTGGCATGAAAATTGTTTAACATCCTTTCACGCGGTGCATGCAGAGCGGACAAGTGCCAGTTATGTGTAAAGTCCTGAACTTTACAGTCCTGCTTTTCTAGATGTTCTTATAATTTTGAATCCAAATTCACATGTAAATTATCATCGACATTTCTAATGTGAAGGAAAAACATAGATTCATATCTCACGAACTTACGAGAAAGGTCAACTATCCTACATTATTATTTATTTTGTAAATGTTTTATTTTAAATACATATCTGTGTGAGTGTTGTATGTTTGTCCCTGCTGAAGATCTATTGAGTCGAAACGTCGTTCTATTGTGTGTAGTCCAATTATTGCGTGAAGCTTGAACCATACAATTTTTAATTTTCTTTTCATTTCTCTTTACAATTAGCTTTACTGCAGCTTCGCATTGTTATGCATTTCCTTGCCTTGACCCAGTTATCCTGCACCTGTTTATTTCAGAAGTTTGAGCAGTATCGCGGGATGTGCACGTGTTGCAGCGAGAAATGAAACAAAAAAATATATAGGAAAAAAAGGAATGGTTAAAGCTTCATGTGACAAGTGGACAACATAAACCAGAACGACTTTTCGGCGCAATAGGCCTTCAACTGGAACAAACATACAACACCGGTAAAAAAAATATGTATTTAAAATTTAAAAAATAAATAATAATTAATTAATAATAAATAATAACTACTTTCTGCAGCTACTTGGGGCCTTAAGATGATAGTGTTTTATCAGTTGGAAAACAAATAAATGTAATAGCCCCAGAAATAGTAATGCTCACTTCTTGGGGGTAATATCTTCCCGGAGCAACCCAAGACCCCCACAAACACAAGCTACTCTGTAACAGATCTATAGTTAATTCAGAAATTCGTGCCCACAGAGTTGATTAATTATCTCGGCAATTGTTTGATGAATCTCTCTAATTCTTTTTCGTGAAATCTTATTTTTTTTCCACGGCCTTCAATCTGATTTTTTTTGCCCACTGTCATGCAATTAGGAAAAATTTTTGCTTATTTGAGGTACATAAAAATATTATTTTCTTGCTTGTACTAAATTTTAATATTTTACAATACCCACATTTGTTGTAATCAACTCGCCATTTAAAAAGGCAAATTTCACGTGCACACCACACAATCTTAGCACCGTTTCGCACTCTTAACTTATAAGACGTGCGCCACTCCGAGGTTTTGTTTTGGTAATTTCATTTCCGGTTTCTTGTTAAATTGGTCCAGAGGCGTATTTTGACAAAATATTTACTATTAATGAATATTCCCGTGTGTGTGATAATTTGTAAGCTGTTGTGAAGTGACTACTTGATATTTAAAACCATGAAGAGTTTAAAGTGTAAATTCATCACTATGCAAAAGGTAACTGTGTTATTGTACAAGCACTTTTACAAGGAATCTAAAATGGGTCGGTTATATTACTATTCAATGTAATACGGATACGCCTTTTGCTTGCATTGTTAGAAAATTAACATAATTTACAGTAAAATCTAATGTTTAGAGCACGCGGTTTGATATTTTCCTACAATTATATAACAAAAATCGAGTTATGCAAAATTCAGACTACCTTTGTACTTAAATGTTATAAAATCTGAAGTTCGGTGAAAAAAAAATAAGAATGAAAAGAATTACAGAACTTCATCAAACAGTTTCCAAGATAATTGATCAACTCTGTGGGCACGAATGTGTGAACGAACTATAGCAACTCATTCTAATGTGCACATATTAGTGCATTTAATATTTTCCAATCTTTGTTTTTTTTTCCAGCGTCAACCAGTTGACCACCTATCATTACAAAAAGGTTCCCTCCAGCCCGGGCTATTTTCTATGACTGCGGCATGTTTTTGGTTGACGTGGTCGGTATCACGTCAGGTCGTTGTTACTTCTCAGAAAAATCTCTGGAACCCATATTGGTTTGTACGAAAAAAATAAATAACTTCTCTGGGAATTGGACTCCGACCCGTCTGATCAGGAAGCAAATGTTTTAACGACTCAACCACAGAGGTTCCACTTTTCTTTATATACTACCTTAAAAGTACTTTATAAGTTTGACACTCGCATTGTGTTCTGGTTGACCGAAGCTATATCTGCCTTCTCCGGCCTCAACATATTCGATTTCAGGATGACCATTTGGGGTATTAGCTTGTTTTCCCTCTTCGATCACAAATATAATTAGTCTGGTTCCAAACCATTCGCTGAAAGTGGAATGGAATTTCAATCAGTTCTGATTCACTGATCCTGAGCGCAATCAGTCAGCTCAATACATTCGAATTTGACTGACGTTCTAGAGTGCACCGATGCTTTCCCTCTTCGATACCTATTCCTTGGACTGAGATTTTATTTGTTTCACATCATATTGGACAGAAAATTTTGTCTGTATTGCGTCCTCTTGGATATAGTATGTAATATACTGCAAGTACAGAATGTTTTCATATATGTATACATGCAAGTATAGTTTGTTTTCACGTCCTCCTCGACAAAAAGTTTAGTACTGTTTTCACATATATTGGATTAAAAAAAAGACGTTTAGTCTATTTTCACCACCTTCTTGGACAGAAAGTTTAGTTTTGTTTTATCTCCTCTTGGACAGAGAGTTTAGCTCTGTTTTCACCTCCTTTAGGACAGAAAGTTTAGTTCTGTTTACACTTCCTCTTGGACAGAAAGTTTAGTTCTGTTTACACTTCCCCTTGGACAGACAGTTGAGTTCTATTTACACTTCCTCGTGGACAGAAAGTTTAGTTCTGTTTACACTTCCCCTTGGACAGACAGTTGAGTTCTATTTGCACTTCCTCGTGGACAGAAAGTTTAGTTCTGTTTACACTTCCCCTTGGACAGACAGTTGAGTTCTATTTGCACTTCCTCTTGGACAGAAAGTTTAGTTCTGTTTACATTTCCACTTGGACTGAAAGTTTAGTTCTGTTTACATTTCCACTTGGACTGAAAGTTTAGTTCTGTTTGCACTTCCTCTTGGACAGAAAGTTTAGTTCTGTTTGCACTTCCTCTTGGACAAAATGATTTTACAGTTTTCACCTCCTCTTCGATGTGGTAGGTTAAACTAATTTGCTCAGTTTGTTTCACTTATTTTGAAGAGAAAAGCTTCTGATGCAGTGAATTTCAAGTTCTTGGCAGGAACGAACTAAACTTACTGTTGAGGAATAATAGAACAAAGAAGTATGTGTTAGCACTCGGAGAAATTGACAGACGCCTCGGAAGTTCCCCATATAATAATATTTATGTATTATTATTTGTACCCAGTAAACTTACTGTTCATCTTTCTTGTTAGAGACTTTAAATTCTCGTAACATCAGTCACACTATTGTAACAGATCCAAAGAAAGTTGTCAAAACCAATTTAATTATATATAAAAACAAGGTCTATATCAAACAAGGTAAGCTTTTTAATGTTAGAAAAGAGCAGAAAAGATGACCGACAGCTAAAGGAAGCAGAATATGAAATAATATATGTGTTTTAAGAAATAGATCTTTCGGTTGGTTAGTTAGTTATTGAGTTATTTGCTGGTCATCATCATTGCACTCCGAACATGTCCATAGGTGCTCAGATCCCCTCCTCAGCAATGCCCACAGTGTCCAGCGACTGACGACTCCAGTTCTATGTTGGTTGATAAGTCTTCTTACACGGCCACTAAGTTTCTCATTTCTGGCTGTGCCCATCTTAACTCCCATTTCCATCATCCGAAGAAGTGACATGGATCTGTGTTTGTCGAAGTCATGTGCTCTTCCCACATCTCGGAGGGCATTGATGATGTCCGCCCGATCCATTGGTTTCCCGTCCTCAGCGACAGCGCAGCTAGCCAACCTGTCCGCTCGTTTATTTCCCCGCACTCCCGCATGTCCAGGGACATAGACAAAGGTGATCTTACGTATTTTGGATTTCTGCAACGACTCTATCCATTGCATGCCTATAGAGCCTGCCTCCACTTTTTTATCATGCTCGTCGAATCACTCAGTATACATGCGTGGGTGTTGTCGTGTGACTCTAACTATTTGAATGCCTTGGTCACTGCCATCGCCTCCATTGTCATGATATTCGTGGTCATGATGTATGCACCACTGTCTTACTTGATTATTCTGCCTGCCGAGCGTGCTCTAAATGCCCATACACTTCTTTGGTGTCGTCTTACAGATCCGTCTGTATAGATGACTGCATCTTTCTCATCGGTGTTATCGCAGATGAGACCGTTGACCTCAGCATTAACCACGACCGGGTTATGTTCCCTACTTTTTCTATCGAGTGTAACAATACACGAGAAAGTCCCCTTGAATGACGTGGGCACCGGTATCCACTCCTCACCAACGCTGAAACTGGTAAGCGAAAAGACGTGTTTGATGACATCTTCTGCTCGGCCCACCCATGATTTGCCTCTTTTTAGCCTGGCACCTTTCACTGTGTTGAGCACGTGGTGGAATGGATGCTCTGTATCTGTACTAATCTCAGGTATGCTCGTGCTCTCCAGATCTTGATTCTGTCATCCATGGTTGGAAAGTCAAGAAGATACATCATTGCTACACAGGGAGTGTCCCTCGTACATCCCAGGATAACGCGCGTGGCTTCATTTTGTATTTCGGTTGGTACGGCAGACTAAGATAGCCGCCTAGTAAAATTGAGTTCAGAACTATTCGCAATTTTGCTGCAGTGTATTTTTAAATGATTCTTTCTGGTTTCAATGTTTATTTTGTGGAGACAGGGGTGAACCGACCGCAATCACCTAACCACAAAGTTAATATAGTTGTGGCGCCTGTGCGCGGAGATACGTGCTGCGAGTGACTCACTGAAGTAGGATTGTACCAGGCCTCAAACATTGAAAAATGTGTGTTCGACAACAAATTTGCCACAAACTGTAGTGTGGTCGCATCGAGTGTTTTACCGAAGTAGAAGACTGACATTTGTTGGGATAGTAATTCTTGGAGCATGCTCAACAATCATGAAGTGTACACGGATCTGGCTCTAGCGCATCAAGGTGGTGCTAACCACTTCATGAGCTGCGCACCTTTTTTTTAAAAAAAGACGCAACACATTCACTAAAACAGTATGAACGATCAGAATGTTGATCGCTGGAACGAGGGCTAAGCTCATATGGCAATATCTCGCCTTTAAGGACACCATTCTGTTCTCAAGTTCTAAGAAAAGTTTTAAAAAGGAACGATTTAGACAGTCACTTTAGACAGGCCAAAACAAAAATGGAGCTGCTGAAAACAAACATCAAAAAGAAACAATCGACATTTTGGGGGACATCATGAGAAGAGGAAAATTAGAATACTTAGTTACAACTGGAATATACAGGGGAAAAAATCGCAGACGATAAAGAGGGAAGATACTAGATAGCTTAGTGTCATGCCATGGGAACCAGTCAACAACAGAATTGATATGATGCACGGCGGATAGAAGAGTGTAGAAGGACGTGATCGCCAACCGGTATGGCATGGTGATGATTAACACAAGATAATGTTCATGGAATGAGAGAATATATAACTTATATACAAGCTATCAACATGGACTGCTGCAGAAAAATCATGAGAATCTTCTACCGTAACAATGTTATCAATGAAGAAGCTAAAAGCAGAATTACGAGCACAACATTGTTTACAAAGATGTTCTCACCCAACAAAACCCTTCCAAAGGTGAATGAGCCAAGGAAACGATAAACAGAGAATAAGACAAGAGAAAATAGACTTTGTCAACTCACAACAAGGAAACGATAAACAGAGAATAAGACAAGAGAAAATAGACTTTGTCAACTCACAACAAGGAAGCGATAAACAGAGAATAAGACAAGAGAAAATAGACTTTGTCAACTCACAACAAGGAAGCGATAAACAGAGAATAAGACAAGAGAAAATAGACTTTGTCAACTCACAACAAGGAAGCGATAAACAGAGAATAAGACGAGAGAAAAAAGACTTTGTCAACTCACAACAAGGAAGCGATAAACAGAGAATAAGACAAGAGAAAATAGACTTTGTCAACTCACAACAAGGAAACGATAAACAGAGAATAAGACAAGAGAAAATAGACTTTGTCAACTCACAACAAGGAAACGATAAACAGAGAATAAGACAAGAGAAAATAGACTTTGTCAACTCACAACAAGGAAGCGATAAACAGAGAATAAGACAAGAGAAAATAGACTTTGTCAACTCACAACAAGGAAGCGATAAACAGAGAATAAGACGAGAGAAAATAGACTTTGTCAACTCACAACAAGGAAGCGATAAACAGAGAATAAGACGAGAGAAAATAGACTTTGTCAACTCACAACAAGGAAGCGATAAACAGAGAATAAGACAAGAGAAAATAGACTTTGTCAACTCACAACAAGGAAGCGATAAACAGAGAATAAGACAAGAGAAAATAGACTTTGTCAACTCACAACAAGGAAGCGATAAACAGAGAATAAGACGAGAGAAAATAGACTTTGTCAACTCACAACAAGGAAGCGATAAACAGAGAATAAGACAAGAGAAAATAGACTTTGTCAACTCACAACAAAGAAACGATAAACAGAGAATAAGACAAGAGAAAATAGACTTTGTCAACTCACAACAAGGAAGCGATAAACAGAGAATAAGACGAGAGAAAATAGACTTTGTCAACTCACAACAAGGAAGCGATAAACAGAGAATAAGACAAGAGAAAATAGACTTTGTCAACTCACAACAAGGAAGCGATAAACAGAGAATAAGACAAGAGAAAATAGACTTTGTCAACTCACAACAAGGAAGCGATAAACAGAGAATAAAACGAGAGAAAATAGACTTTGTCAACTCACAACAAGGAAGCGATAAACAGAGAATAAGACAAGAGAAAATAGACTTTGTCAACTCACAACAAGGAAACGATAAACAGAGAATAAGACAAGAGAAAATAGACTTTGTCAACTCACAACAAGGAAGCGATAAACAGAGAATAAGACAAGAGAAAATAGACTTTGTCAACTCACAACAAGGAAGCACAAACGGCAAGGATGTGAAGAGCAGCCACGAAATAATCTGGGGTTCATCATCATAGAAATTATTATATTCTTTGTATTATTTTTAATTTTTTATTTTAAATAGATTTGTGTACTTGTGTTACGTGTTTGTTCCTGTTTAAGGCCTTGTTGCGCCGAAATGTCGTTCTGGGTGGTGTTCTACATTTGTTATGTGAAGTTATTTTAACCATACTGTTTTTTTTTCTATATTTTTTTCATTTCTCTTCATCATCATCATCATCAGGTTGCATATCCTTTACATAACGTTGAATTCACCAGACCTCGTCTGCAAGAACCTCTGTTCTCTGTCGGTAAGAGCTCTGTCACCTACACCTGTTGTTTTGTTTTTGATGTTCTCAAACCATCTCCTTTTTGGTCTGCTTCTGTCTCGTCTTATAGGAATCATGCGTTACAGTAATCTTCTTTTCTGCCCTTTGAGTCGTTCGACGTGGCCATAGTATTTTAATTTCCTTTGTAGAATGGTGTTTATGAGCAAGTTCTTTCTAATGTTCTTTCTGCTGATATTGAATAGGCAATAAAGGAAGGAAAGATAGCTATAACGCTGAGAAGATAATGATTTTCGAAAAAAAAAAGAATTTTCAAGACATTATTTATGATAATAGTACCGTGTGAGATTATCGCGAGACATATGGTTTATGTATAAGCTCTTAAACTCCACGAGATACATCTCTGAATAATCACTTTCATTACAAGTTTGGTCAAACCAATATATTCCCTCTTTGTTCATCAAAAGGATTAATGTCAACAACTTGTTTGTTGTTATCTTTCTGCTATTTTCCATGACCTTTCTGATTACGATTTTATTTTTCTCCAGCAAGTATGTTGCCGAGTAATTGCTTCCACGCCTGCGCCTCGAACAAAACACTTGTTGAAACATACATGACATTTTTTTTATTACTGTTTTCAGACTGATTTATGTTTATTTTGTTTCTGTCTGTTTATGTTCGGAGTTAAGCGGATACAAATGAGACGACTGCGTGTCTCGGAGATGTAGTTCTACAGACATTTTATAATAAGCGCAGACAGGAAACTCTAATGAGGATGTGATGCCGAAAGCTGAAACACAAAGAGAGCTTGCTGAACCGATCATATAGAAGTCATAATTTTCTAGAGTGGGAAATATGTGGGGCTAGCTGAGAGGCTAAAATAATCATGTTTAACCAGCGAACCGAATAAATCATTAGCATGGATTAGTTATCATCTGAATGGAATTGATACCTGTTGTACTGCTTAAGGCGGAATGTTTTATAACTCTCAATTTGGTTAGTGTAAATTGTAATCAAACCGTATTCTATTTACATGTCCTGTATCATCTTGGTGTTCGTGAAATCTAATTCCTTGTTTAATTATCTAAAAATGCATATATAATATATGTAATGTTAGATAAATATAACGTGTAGATTGATATTTAAAGCAATGACAAATTTTGTCTCTGAAATCTCTACCGTTAGACTAATTAAAATATTCCATACTGAAAGAGTTAAGCTGCGATAGATGCGTCTTTTGTTGCTTATAACAATCTACAATATTTGCTCTTTTTGGTTCATTACAACCGTCTTCATTATGACATTTTTATGCATTACTTTCTCCCTTAATGCCTACCTGCATAGTCAGACTAGTTAGTCTGTTACTAGAGCCACCGCGAAGAGGTGCAGTAGGATCTGGATACTTCCAAATTCATAGACCCCGGGACAAACAAGGTATTCAGATGTGACAGCTATCTCATATGTAAGGAGAAATGAAAACAAAATAATGCATAAATATATAAAACGGTATGGTGCAAGACTCACGTAATAAGTGGACGGCACAAATTAGAACAACGTTTCGGCTCAACAAGCCTTCAGCAGGAACAAACATACAACACACACACAGATATGTATTTAAAACAAAAAATTAAATAATAATTAATTTTACGGTTGTTCCTGATGAAGGTCTAGTGAGCCGAAACGTTGTTCTAATTTGCATCGTCCACTTATCACGTAAAGATTTAACCACATTGTTTCTTTCTCTTTTTCTTCCCTCTCTATTTTATTTTTATTTCTCCGTACAATTAGCATTACTGCAGGTTCGCATTTGAATGGATTTCTTATCTTTGACCCTATCTGCTATGTCAGTCATTCTTACAGTTTGAGCTTATTGTGGCAACAAGACTAATGTTCAATTACCGAACATCCTCATCGTGGTCACCCTTTTAGTCGGCGCAGGTGTGTTGTATCGCTAGTTTATGGCAAATCCGCGTTATCCGTGCCTTTACATCCGTGCCTTTACATCCGTGCCTTTACATCCGTGCCTTTACATCCGTGCCTTTACATCCGTGCCTTTACATCCGTTTTCTCCATGAGTAGATTAGTTCAACAATTTGTTACCACGGCAGCGGCCGTTTTTAGCCTATAATTTATTACTTTTAACTGCCGAGAGTTCTTTAACGTGTAGGTCCTCTTGTCTTTTTCGCCTTATTCGAAAGTTCTAGACATCGGATGGTAACGCCCGAGGATGCTACCGATTAGAAATGAAAAATGTTCACCCGTCAATGGATTCGAACCCAGACCATGCCTCTACAGCGGACAACGTTTTACCTATAGACCATCAGTCACCTGGACTAGACTGAAGTTCTTTTCTAGAATATACTCGTAATTGTAAGTTCATACAACAATCCTTATTAATGTATTAGTAGAACCAACTTTATATCATTGATAGCAGACTGAGAGATATTTAGTTCCTTTCCTTAAATGAAGAAGATAATTCTCGTGTTTCAATAGCGCGGGGGTTCAATGCATCAACTCCATTCCTTAGTTACCCTTTCCCATTTATCCACAACTGGTTTTAGATTTCAGCAATTTCCGGATTTTGTTTTCATTAAATATCGTTTCTGCCTGCTTCTGGTGATAACCTAATTATCTCAGATTATCTGCCGTTACCGTTATTAATGCGTTCATTCTATGTACCCCTTTGAAGCTGATATAGCAACAATAATTAGTCCAGTCGATTGTCGACAAGGGTGTCAACTTTCAGTTCTCAAAGCTAGACATTCCATACTTCCCACGACTTACAGAGCGTCGGGCTTTACCGAACTTTTGAACATTGATCTTCTTCTACCTTTTAGCTCCCAGTGGAGCATAGGTCTTCAACAAACACTTTCCAAGTCGTTCTGTTTTTTGCAATTCTTTTAAGATCATTCCATGTCTTCCCCATCATCTTCATCTCTGCTTCAATCTGTCTTCTCCAAGAATTTCTTGGTCTTCCTCTTTGTCTTTTCCCCTGGGGATTCCAAAAAAGGGCTGTTGTGTAATACTCTCAGTTGGCTTCCGTAGTGTGTGTCCTATCCATCGCCATCGTCTTCGCTGTATTTCTTTATCCACTGGTATTTGACCGGTACATTTCCATAATTCCACGTTAGTGACTTTGTCCTGCCATTTCCATCCCTTTATTCTGCGCAAGCATCCATTAATGAAAGTCTGTACCTTCGTGATTGTCAATTTTGTTATTCTCCATGTTTCACAGCCATATAATAGAACCGACTTAACATTGGAGTTGAAAATTTTTATTTTTGTATTTAACCTAATTTCTTTGGATTTCCATATGTTTCCCAGTGCAATGAAAGCTCCTCTTGCTTTTGATATCCTTATTTTGGTATCATTTTCTGTTCCTCCCTCTTTATCTATATTACTGCCCAGATATATATAAGATTGTACGTCTAGTAGAGGTATTTCTCCTAGTTTTATTTGGTTATTACCAACTGCATTAATTCTCATAATGTTGGTCTTATCTCTATTAATCTTTAGTCCTAGCTGTTTGAACATTGATACTCCATAGTTATGTTTTGAAAGTAAAGCGGCCTGGTGTGATGTTGGCCATGTCTTCCATAAATATCTTCGTGGTCCTTGAAAAGCTTGAACCATAATCATCACACACCACAGACCGGGACGGGTATACATGTTGTCTACTTTATACTTGCCATAGACACTAGCAATCTGAGCAGAACATGAAAGTAGAGAGACGGAGCAGAAAAAAAGATAATAACAGAACTAAAGGAAGTGACATACCTAGCGGAGCTAATATCAAGATAAGAGTAGATATAAACGGCAAAACAAGCGAACTAATGTTTCAGATACAGGAGAAAGAGAGAGAGAGAGAGAGAGAGAAAGAGAGATAGAGGAAGAGAGAATATGAAGAAAAGAGATATGTAGGGATGAAGAAAATTAGACCCGATGAAAGAATGAATAAGATGAATACGAGAGAGAATAAAACATCCGAACTGAAAGTCCATGTACGTTACATACTGAGAGTACATGTATGCTACATACTGAGAGTTTATGTACATTACATACTGGGAGTTTATGTACATTACATACTGAGAGTCCATGTACACTACATACTGAGAGTACATGCACGTTACATACTGAGAGTACATGTACGTTACATACTGAGAGTACATGTACACTACATACTGAGAGTACATGTAAATTACATACTGAGAGTTCATGTAAATTACATACTGAGAGTACATGCAAATTACATACTGAGAGTTCATGTAAATTACATACTGAGAGTCCATGTACATTACGTACTGAGAGTTCATGTACATTACATACTGAGAGTCCATGTACATTACATACTGAGTACATGTACGTTACATACTGAGAGTTCATGTATATTACATATTGAGAGTACATGTACGTTACATACTGAGAGTTCATGTACATTACAAATTATGAGTACATGTACGTTACATACTGAGAGTACATGTACATTACATACTGAGAGTACATGTACATTACATACTGAGAGTTCATGTACATTACATACTGAGAGTCCATGTACATTACATACTGAGATTCCATGTACGTTACATACTGAAAGTTCATGTACTTTACATACTGAAAATCCATGTACATTACATACTGAGAGTCCATGTACATTACATACTGAGAGTTCATGTACATTACATACTGAGAGTCCATGTACATTACATACTGAGAGTCCATATACGTTACGTTCTGAGAGTTCATGTACATTACATACTGAGAGTTAATGTACATTATATACTGAGAGTTCATGTACGTTACATACTGAGAGTACATGCACATTACATACTGAGAGTACATGTACATTACATACTGAGAGTTCATGTACATTACATACTGAGAGTCCATGTACGTTACATACTGAGAGTACATGTACATTACATACTGAGAGTACATGTACATTACATACTGAGAGTTCATGTACATTACATACTGAGAGTCCATGTACATTACATACTGAGATTCCATGTACGTTACATACTGAGAGTTCATGTACTTTACATACTGAAAATCCATGTACATTACATACTGAGAGTCCATGTACATTACATACTGAGAGTCCATGTACTTTACATACTGAGAGTCCATGTACGTTACGTTCTAGAGTTCATGTACATTACATACTGAGAGTTAATGTACATTATATACTGAGAGTTCATGTACGTTACATACTGAGAGTACATGTACGTTACATACTGAGAGTACATGCACATTACATACTGAGAGTACATGTACGTTACATACTGAGAGTACATGCACATTACATACTGAGAGTACATGCACGTTACAAACTGAGAGTTCATGTACGTTACATACTGAGTGTACATGTACGTTGCATACTGAGAGTACTTGTACATTACATACTGAGAGTACATGTCCGTTACATACTGAGAATACATGTACATTACATACTGAGAGTACATGCACGTTACAAACTGAGAGTTCATGTACGTTACATACTGAGTGTACATGTACGTTGCATACTGAGAGTACATGTACATTACATACTGAGAGTTCATATACATTACATATTGAGAGTACATGTACGTTACATACTGAGAGTACATGTACGTTACAAACTGAGAGTACATGTAAATTACATACAGAGAGTTCATGTACATTCCATACTGAGAGTTCACACACATTACATACTGAGAGTTCACACACATTACATACTGAGAGTACATGTAAATTGCATACTGTGAGTACATGTGCGTTACATACTGAGAGTACATGTACGTTACATACTGAGAGTACATATACATTACATGCTGAGAGTACATGTTCGTTACACACTGTGAGTCTATGTACGTTACACACTGAGAGTACATGTACATTACATACTGAGAGTACTGTTCGATGCACACTGTGAGTCTATGTACGTTACACACTGAGAGTCGATGTACGTTGCACACTGATAATCAACGTTTGTTACACACTGTGAGTCTATGTTCGTTACACACTGAGAGTCGATGTACGTTGCACACTGATAATCAACGTTTGTTACACACTGTGAGTCTATGTACGTTACACACTGAGAGTCGATGTACGTTGCACACTGATAATCAACGTTTGTTACACACTGTGAGTCTATGTTCGTTACACACTGAGAGTCTATGTTCGTACACACTTATAATCAACGTACGTTATACACTGAGTGTCAATTTTCGTTACACACTGAGAGTCCACTTATGCTACACATTGATAGTCCACATACGTTACACACTGAGAGTGCACGTATGCTACACACTGAGAGTCTACGTATGTTACACACTGAGAGTCCACGTATGTTACACACTGAGAGTCCACTTATGTTAAACACTGAGTGTCCTCATGCGTTGCACACTGATAGTCCACATTCGTTACACACAAAGTGTCCAGATGCGTTACACTCTGATAGTCCACATGCGTTACACACTAAGTGTCCACATGCGCTACACACTGAGAGTCCACTTCTACAAACAACAAATCTCATACCGGAATTTCGTGGTCCTTGAAAAGCTTGAACCATAATCATCACACACCACAGACCGGGACGGGTATACATGTTGTCTACTTTATACTTACCATAGACACTAGCAATCTGAGCAGAACATGAAAGTAGAGAGACGGAGCAGAAAAAAAGATAATAACAGAACTAAAGGAAGTGACATACCTAGCGGAGCTAATATCAAGATAAGAGTAGATATAAACGGCAAAACAAGCGAACTAATGTTTCAGATACAGGAGAAAGAGAGAGAGAGAGAGAGAGAGAGAGAAAGAGAGATAGAGGAAGAGAGAATATGAAGAAAAGAGATATGTAGGGATGAAGAAAATTAGACCCGATGAAAGAATGAATAAGATGAATACGAGAGAGAATAAAACATCCGAACTGAAAGTCCATGTACGTTACATACTGAGAGTACATGTACGCTACATACTGAGAGTTTATGTACATTACATACTGGGAGTTTATGTACATTACATACTGAGAGTCCATGTACACTACATACTGAGAGTACATGCACGTTACATACTGAGAGTACATGTACGTTACATACTGAGAGTACATGTACACTACATACTGAGAGTACATGTAAATTACATACTGAGAGTTCATGTAAATTACATACTGAGAGTACATGCAAATTACATACTGAGAGTTCATGTAAATTACATACTGAGAGTCCATGTACATTACGTACTGAGAGTTCATGTACATTACATACTGAGAGTCCATGTACATTACATACTGAGTACATGTACGTTACATACTGAGAGTTCATGTATATTACATATTGAGAGTACATGTACGTTACATACTGAGAGTTCATGTACATTACATATTATGAGTACATGTACGTTACATACTGAGAGTACATGTACATTACATACTGAGAGTACATGTACATTACATACTGAGAGTTCATGTACATTACATACTGAGAGTCCATGTACGTTACATACTGAGAGTACATGTACATTACATACTGAGAGTACATGTACATTACATACTGAGAGTTCATGTACATTACATACTGAGAGTCCATGTACATTACATACTGAGATTCCATGTACGTTACATACTGAGAGTTCATGTACTTTACATACTGAAAATCCATGTACATTACATACTGAGAGTCCATGTACATTACATACTGAGAGCCCATGTACTTTACATACTGAGAGTCCATGTACGTTACGTTCTAGAGTTCATGTACATTACATACTGAGAGTTAATGTACATTATATACTGAGAGTTCATGTACGTTACATACTGAGAGTACATGTACGTTACATACTGAGAGTACATGCACATTACATACTGAGAGTACATGTACGTTACATACTGAGAGTACATGCACATTACATACTGAGAGTACATGCACGTTACAAACTGAGAGTTCATGTACGTTACATACTGAGTGTACATGTACGTTGCATACTGAGAGTACTTGTACATTACATACTGAGAGTACATGTCCGTTACATACTGAGAATACATGTACATTACATACTGAGAGTACATGCACGTTACAAACTGAGAGTTCATGTACGTTACATACTGAGTGTACATGTACGTTGCATACTGAGAGTACATGTACATTACATACTGAGAGTTCATATACATTACATATTGAGAGTACATGTACGTTACATACTGAGAGTACATGTACGTTACAAACTGAGAGTACATGTAAATTACATACAGAGAGTTCATGTACATTCCATACTGAGAGTTCACACACATTACATACTGAGAGTTCACACACATTACATACTGAGAGTACATGTAAATTGCATACTGTGAGTACATGTGCGTTACATACTGAGAGTACATGTACGTTACATACTGAGAGTACATATACATTACATGCTGAGAGTACATGTTCGTTACACACTGTGAGTCTATGTACGTTACACACTGAGAGTACATGTACATTACATACTGAGAGTACATGTTCGATGCACACTGTGAGTCTATGTACGTTACACACTGAGAGTCGATGTACGTTGCACACTGATAATCAACGTTTGTTACACACTGTGAGTCTATGTTCGTTACACACTGAGAGTCGATGTACGTTGCACACTGATAATCAACGTTTGTTACACACTGTGAGTCTATGTACGTTACACACTGAGAGTCGATGTACGTTGCACACTGATAATCAACGTTTGTTACACACTGTGAGTCTATGTTCGTTACACACTGAGAGTCTATGTTCGTACACACTGATAATCAACGTACGTTATACACTGAGTGTCAATTTTCGTTACACACTGAGAGTCCACTTATGCTACACATTGATAGTCCACATACGTTACACACTGAGAGTGCACGTATGCTACACACTGAGAGTCTACGTATGTTACACACTGAGAGTCCACGTATGTTACACACTGAGAGTCCACTTATGTTAAACACTGAGTGTCCTCATGCGTTGCACACTGATAGTCCACATTCGTTACACACAAAGTGTCCAGATGCGTTACACTCTGATAGTCCACATGCGTTACACACTAAGTGTCCACAGCGCTACACACTGAGAGTCCACTTCTACAAACAACAAATCTCATACCGGAATCCCCACAGTGAGATGTCAATCCCTCCATCAAAACTTTAGAATATCCTGTAAACATGTGAGAGCTGCACGGATACCTAGTCTGACTGCAAGGAAAATAAGCTACGGATACATTACGGAGCAAACATAATAACCTTCTTCTGCTGACTAAATCCATGTGGGTTATCTCACCTTCCTATATCAGCTTTTGAAAATAGGAAACTGAAGACAAAATATATTGACAAGCGAAGTTTTGAATGTTTTTCTTTGTAGAATGAATGACAAAATGGAGGAAACAGAACGTTTGAAATGGTTTAGTTCATTTAGTTCACAGCTTCCGTCTCACACACTTGCGCTAACATTTAATGCACATTCGATTGATTGTAGGACTTGATGTTCACTCATAGCTTTATTGCAATGTTATATATACCATAATTATCACACTGGACTATGTTCGACTGTCCACATTTGGCTTACTCTGACGGTTATATGTACTCCACGCTGGGTGGCGCTTCTTAACGTGTCTCTGGATAGCCACGTATGTGAGCACGCACCTAGCCCATTTTGCAGGTTAGATATTGGACAATTCACAGAATTTAAAAAGACACATCTCGTATATATTTGTTACAATCTACAAATCGTTGTGCTTGATCTTCACCCCTTTCATTTGAGCAGTTTCATGTTGTTATAATACAACCACATTTGGTAATACAGGCAATAATATTAATTTGTTAATACAAACAATATTGTTAAATTTTGGTGGCCTCAGTAGTCTAGTTGGGAAAACCACCCACCTAGGCTACCGACGTTTGGACAACTCGTGTTCGACTCCCGCTAGAAGCAGTGTGAAAAAAAAATTACTCGTGGTTGAAAAAAAAATACCTCCGCGGGCGACCTAGCCCCTGGCAGAAATGGGTACCAAGGGAAGGTGAGGAATGCCGCCTTCATCGTGAGTTTCGATGCTTGAAGCGACACTATCCAGAAGTCTCCGAACACTTCTGGATCGGCGGCCGAGCATATATGGGTGAAAACTCACCTGCTACGACGCCGATTCAAGTCTCGTACTTTACTTCTATCTTGTTAAATTATTAAAACAAACACTATTGCTAAAGTGTATAAAAAAAAAAAAGCAAAAACTGTCAATTTTATATTACAAGAAAAACCATTAACATGTTAATACCAGCATCAATGCTAATACTTCGTTCTTACTGCTGTTCAACGCTTTGTTAATTCATTAACATTACAAATAGATTTTATGTCACTTATGTTCCGATCAACCTCCTCTTAATTTGACGCATAATATTAAAACATCGCGCTTCAATCGTGTCCAATCTCTAACATATAAGTTTGTATTTTTTAAATCTAATTTATAATAAATCTAAACTAGACATTTACTAGTTGTATGTGACAGTTTTAATTGCGAAGGCATCGATTCTCCTCAAATTATAATAAATACGAAACTAAGTGAGTGACGTTAATGAAGCAGGAAGTTTGTGACATGTTTGTACGTCGCACTCTTAGAGCATGGGAGGTGCATAACAAGCCATTGACGGAGACAAGGTTAGCTGGTTAGGGTAATCAGAAAGAATTTGTACCATTTTCTGCAATTACCCCCTGAAATAAAATGCATTTCCCTTATTACTAACACGTCTTTATAAATGTTTTTTAAGCATTTATTTATGCAAAGATTTAATCCAACAATCTGCAAAAAGATCATTAAAACAATCACCATAGCGAAGAAACTTAATATAGATGTAAATTACCTAAATGCTGAATAATACATCCAAGGAGCAAGTGGTGGATATAGCATACACTCCTTCAAAGTATAGTGACAACTTTACAAAAAAAAAAGGACAACACAAAAATATTTTTTATGTTTCGGCCCACATGTCGCCTTTTTGAGAAAACAAGGATAACACAAGTGGACAATAAAATAAAAATATACTCTACCAATCCATGTCATGTTGTAACTAAAACTAATAAATCAAAGAAAGAAAACAATTAAGAGATAGGAAAATAGGTAAGGGAAATATACTGCATTACACGTACAACAGAGAGAATGAGAGAAAGAGCGAGAGAGAGAGAGAGAGAGAGAGAGAGAGAGAAAGAGAGGGAGAGAGAGAATGAAATAAAATTAAAATTAAAATGAAACACTTTGGGTTAAACATGACAGGATAGCCGACCTGTGTGTCTTTTTACGCAAACAAACTGTACAACAATCAAGCAGACACGATATCTCTATACAACTGCCTCTGGAAAGTTCTGGTCGTCGTGGGGTGCTGTAAGATTAGAGATGATGATATGTAGCAAAATATAGAATAAGGAGAAATCAAGCAGAAGATTATGAATGGATAATTGAGATACGTTGATTTGCATTAAGACAAACTGAAGTCAGTAAGAATAGCAAAATGTTACATCTTCTCAATATTCCTGTATTGTGCAGAAACATGAACATTAGACAAGAAAACAGAATAGAAACTGAAGCCTTTGAAATATGGACTTATAGAAGAATAGGTAGAATTTGATAGAAAGAAAAGAAAACAAACAATGAAGTTTTAAAACAACTAAAAATGAAAAGAGAACTACTAAACACAATCAGAACAAGACAAATGAAAATTTGGGGGCATGTTAAAAGACGCAACAGGCTAATAAAAGTAATATTGGAAGGGAAAATACGAGGTAAAAGAGGCAGAGGCATACCAAGACTAACATGGACGAGTAACCTCAAAAGATGGAAAAGTCAACCTATGACAATCTGCACCATCAAAGCAAGAGACAGAGTCGAATGGCGATCCATGGTAGTCAACCTTCGATGCGGAGATGGCACTCAATGATGATGATGATGATGATGATGATGGTGATGATGATGATGATGATGATGATGGTGATGATGATGATGATGATGATGATGATGATGGTGATGATGATGATGATGATGATGATGAAGGCATCATAGCAAGACATGCACTGTCATTGAGCCCACAATATATTATGCTGCTATTGCCAAACAATTAGTAGCACCTGACGAGAACTGTATAAACAGTATGACACAGAAGAACGGAGCTTATTGTGCTAATGACGGTAAATGTTTCATCTTGTATTTAACTCCATCCATGGAACCATTTTAATTGCAATCAGGGATTCCCAATATCAGCTCCACAACTTGTCCCAGAATTTCCAAAAATGAATTGGTAAATTCCCTCACAGAGGGGAGAATAGAATAGAGACACTGTCGACCTGCCAAAATCTCCACTTCTTTTCTCCCGCTAAACACACGGGCTTTGTCCCTACTTTACAGGTTAGAGAGTTAGTCTAGCCCCTATATCACAGGTTAGAGAGAATGGCTGGTTCCTATTTCAAAGGCTAGAGAGGATGCCTGGTTCCTATTTCAGAGGTTAGAGAGATTGGCTAGTTCCAATGATAGCTGATTCATATTTCACAGGTTAGAGAGAATGACTAGTTCCTATATCACTGGTTAGAGAGATTGGCTAGTTCCTATTTCACAGGTTAGAGAGATTGGCTAGCTCCTATTTCACAGGTTAGAGAGATTGGCTAGCTCCTATTTCACAGGTTAGAGAGATTGGCTAGTTCCTATTTCACAGGTTAGAGAGGGTAACTGATTCATATTTCACAGGTTAGAGAGAATGACTAGTTCCTATTTCACTGGTTAGAGAGATTGGCTAGCTCCTATTTCACAGGTTAGAGAGATTGACTAGCTCCTATTTCACAGGTTAGAGAGATTGGTTAGCCCCTACTTCACAGGTTAGAGAGGATGGCTGATTCCTATTTCACAGGTTCGAAAGGTTGGCTGATCCCTATTTCATAGGTTGGAGAGGTTGGTTGGTCCATATTTCACAGGCTGGAGAGGTTGGCTGATCCATATTTCACAGGTTAGAGAGGTTGGTTGGTCCATATTTCACAGGTTAGAGAGGTTGGTTGGTCCCTATTTCACAGGTTGGAGAGGTTGGTTGGTCTATATTTCACAGGTTGGAGAGGTTGGTTGGTCTATATTTCACAGGTTGGAGAGGTTGGTTGGTCTATATTTCACAGGTTGGAGAGGTTGGTTGGTCTATATTTCACAGGTTGGAGAGGTTGGTTGGTCTATATTTCACAGGTTGGAGAGGTTGGTTGGTCTATATTTCACAGGTTGGAGAGGTTGGTTGGTGTATATTTCACAGGTTGGAGAGGTTGGCTAATCCCTATTTCACAGGTTGGAGAGGTTAGCTGATCCCTATTTCACAGGTTGGAGAGGTTGGCTGATCCCTATTTCATTGTATAGTAAGGAAGGTTTATCACTACTTCTCTGTATAGAGAGCACCTGGCGCTACTTATTCCTCTTAATTCACATCTTTTGTCCTATTTCTAGGGTGTGCCAGTGATTTTCTATGGATTCGAGAAAAATAAATTGTTCCATCTCAGTTCAGTCAACACAAAATGTTTCGGATCTACGTCTTTAACCACGACAGAAAAAAATATAATTGACCCTATCAGGATTCATAACCGCCACCTTTATTTGAAGATGGACAGGTCTGTATTCATTCGCCCGCACGCCCTTCCGCTCTTATTATAGTGTCTTGGTTATTGGAATAGCAAAGTCAATGAAGACCTGGCACTATTCTATGTGTGATTGACGTGTATTGTAGTCCGATGAAAGTGACAAAAAGCGCAACGTAAGTGATACAAGCAAATAGTGGTGTTGACTTGTATTAAAGCGAAGCTTTTAACTAATTGTTTGTTACTGGAAGAAACAACATGATGACGGAACTGTGTCCGATACTGGGACTAATTTACTAGCGAATACAGAATGTGCATCGGTTCTTCGTGCGTCACTTCTCTATGTCTAAAATTAATAGTCCTACTACCGTTTCTCTTCTCTTCCGCCCTAACAAAATGTTTTTTCATTCTCTCAATACTTATCTATTTGTTAACTTATATACGTTTCTTCCTCTTTAACTTATGTACAACCAGATCTCTTAGCCTCTAGCGTTCTATTTCTTTTTTTACTAACTGCACATGACTCGATGTGATAAGTTTGTCCCCACGTGATATTTAAGATCCTATTTTTTCTACTTCCAATGGTAAAGATTGTTTTCTCCGTTCTTGGTTTCCGTGAGAGGTGTTCATTCTCAGTAGGCTTGCCAGGTCTAATACTGGTTTCAGTACAAGAAGACAATTAGGGATCCCGTCCGCAGAAAAAAATATAGAAACAACAAATTGTATATATTTGGCACTTGACCATATGGAAACAAACAACATAATCCACGAAACTGTCGACAAGGAACAAAAACAAGATAATGACAAACATGAAAAGTTTAAATACTAGAAACCCTAGCAAAACGTCACAGAGAGGACGTTTCCTAAAGTTTCTAGTATTTCAACTTTTCATATTTATTTATCATTATCACAACAGTCCACTAAAAGTAATGTTGGAAGGAAAAATACAGGGTAAAAGAGGGAGAGGCAGACCAAGACGTACGTGGACGAATAAGATCAAAAGATGGAGAATTCAGCCTATGACAACCTGCACCAATGAAGCAAGAGATAGAACAAAATGGCGCTGCATGGCAGCCAACTTTTGATGCGGAGACGGCAAGCGACGATGATTAGGAAACGTGAGAGTACATGAAGTCCATCAACGGGCAAGAGAAGGTAACTTATCTCACATTTCTGAACGATTTTCTCCTACCTTCCTAACGTTGAGTTTCATACCCAATAACATGCTTCATACAATCATCATCATCAAGTACCGGGCCTACTGACGTAGGTGATCATGTCTCTCCACAACTTCCGATCTCGACAGTTCTTTATCATTTCTGTTGTTGACCTTCTGCCAAGCCATTCTCTTAAGCTGTTTGGTGTTTTCTCTCTTTGCTTCCCTGTATCTCTTCGTCCCTCAACTTTCCCAGTGGTTACAATATATTCCAGTTGTTCTCTTCTCATTACATGGCCAAAAAATGATGATTGTTTCTTCCTAATATTGGAAATTAGCTCACTTTTCGCTTTGACCTCTCTCAGAACATCTTCATTACTCTTCTTAGCTGTCCATGGTACTCTCAACATTCTTCTGTAAAACCACATTTCTACAGACTCCAGTGATTTTCTTGTCTGTTGTCCTATTGTCCATGAGTCACATCCATATTTAAGAATGGCTCTACATAACATTTAAGAACTATTTTTCTTGTTTCTATTGTCAAAAATGGATTACATAGTATCTTCCTCATTTTTTGAAAAGCTGCTTTTGCCTGAGCCATTCTGCATCTCACCTCTTTTGTACATCTTCCGTCTGAAGTTAACAAAGTTCCCAAATATTTAAATTCATTTACCTGTTTTAATATTGTTCCACTTGTCTTTATTTTGCACTGAGGTGATGTCTTTTTTTGTTGTTGTTACCATTACCTCTATCTTTTCGCTATTAAGGCTGAGTCCTTTTTTTTTTGCTTTCTTTCACTATAATGTCCAACATTTGCTTCATACAATAGACGTGAACAACGATTGATTATTTATACTGCCTGCGAAGGTGAAATATTAAACTCAACAGTTTAATTTATACAGCTCAGGGAAAGTGAATAAACCACAAAGAAAAGAAAAACAAATAATAAACCTTCAACCATTAATCCTTCTTTGCATTTTCAAAGCACGTTACTTGTAATCCGACTCATCGATATATTGAAGATTTGTGCATTTTTGACTAAGGCTTCTGATAAATTCTCCAGCAATGTATGTGTCGAAAGTAAACACTCAAGCTTGATTTATAGCTTTTGGTTTCTTACATATCCTCAATTACAAAACGTTGACAGTTTTTTTTTTCAATATCTCAGATGTTGTTAATACATTGCGTTCTCATACTTTGTTTCTCTTTCTTTAAAATCATTTATTATATTGTTTTCTTATTTTCTCTTCAATGTATCTTTCTTTTTTATAACTTGAGCTATGGAGGCAATTCTTGTAGTTATTTTATTTCATTTTGTTTCTTCATTCCTCAGTTTCTGTTATTAGTTAGCGTGGACGGATAATTAAGTCCTTGGATCAATGCTCTGTTGTGTAATTCAAGCTTGGTTACATGTATCAGAATGTCTACTATTTCATTAATCTTCTACATACACTGGGTCCATTTGAAAACAAATACCTCAGGAAAATACTTCGTATAACATGTAATGAATGTTAAGACTTCTTCTTCTTCTACTACCTTTCAGCTCCCTGTGGAGCATAGGTCTTCAACAAAAACTTTCCAAGTCGTTCTGTTTCTTTCCATTCTTTTAAGATCATTCCATATCTTCCCCATCATCTTCATCTCTGCTTCTGTCTATCTTCTCCAAAAAATTCTTGGTCTTCCTCTTTGTCTTTTTACTGGGGATTCCAAAAAAGGGCCTGTTGTGTAATACTTTCAGTTGGCTTCCGCAGTGTGTGTCCTTTTCAGCGCCATCGTCTTCGCTGTATCTCTTTATCCACTGGTATTTGACTAGTACTATTTCATAATTCTATGTTGAATGTTAAGACCAGTGCAGAAATAAATAAGATAAGTGACAAAGCATCCAAAAATATCATCTATAGTCAAGAGAAGCGGATCATCATCATCATCAAGTACCGGGCCTTTTGACGTAGGTGATCATGTCTCTCCACAATTTTCGATCTCGCAGCTATTTATCATTTCTGCTGTTGAACTTCTGCCAAGCCATTCTCTTAAGCTGTCTGTTATTTTTTCTCTTTGCTTCCCTCTATCTCTTCGTCCCTCAATTTTTCCAGTTGTTACAATATATTCCAGTTGTTCTCTTCTCATTACATGGCTGAGAAGAGAGCGATTGAGAAGGACATCCAATAGAGGTTGGGCCCTTTCGATGCTGAGATCCCGGCGCTGCACCTGCCTGAGTGTCCATCACAGGGCGAGTGCTATATCGATTTGCGGTTATAGACATACTTCCCATTGGCGTGAGTGCGTGGCATCCTGATTGTTGTAGTGCGCCTTTTGGCTGGTTGCCTCCGACTTCAGCACTTAAACTTGCTAGAGCAGACTGTTGTCTTGCTTGGGTGTAGGAAGGCCTGGCCAGTCTTGACTTGCTAGAGCAGACTGTGGTCTTGCTCGGGTGTAGGAAGGCCTGGCCAGTCTTGGTTTTCAGTCTCTGGTGACTGTTAATTCCCATCCCCACGACAAGGAGCTGACCATGATGAGGAAGAATTAAACAAAAGAGCAAAGAATCGCAGATTGTATCTCCCCTCGACGCCAGCGGCAATAGAGGAAGGATAGAAAAAGAACAACAACAACAACTTTATAAGTAATACTTTTGCGTTTCAACGAATGTAAAACCCGTATCGTATTCAACAACAAAAAAGAAATAGATAAAAAAGAAGTTTAAAAGGTTGGATGTAGGTTTATTCCGAAATTAATCTGAGTAGTTTCTGTTATGTTTCTGTATACACGAGTTTGTATTTTTTAGTAAATTGCTAACAATATTCTTCTAAATTTTTATCACAGAATCATTATCAGAAAGCGATTATGCCCACTACGTAATGAGATTTATCTCCCTTGTTCTTTTTACGAGATTTATCAACGTCATTATTATTTTGTTTACGTCAGTGCGGTGAAAAACACGTGACCGTATATCCACTTTGGTGTTCACTCAATAAATAAATAATTTTTTGGTTCTATTTTTTTACGTGCTTCTATAAAAGCAGTCTTGCCATAACTACATCATGTACATAAAGCTACGCTCCATCTCTTTCACTATTACATGAACGCCAATTTTCCACAGGCAGACTATTATAGCTTGTTTCAAATCACGTGCCCAACTTCAAAACGCTATTACTCAGTAACCGTTTGTTAAAAACTTTTGAAATTTTCCAAATGTTATTAGAATGCAAAAGACTCTTTAAATATATATTTAACAAATATCTTGCAGCTGCAGTTTTCTTAAAGCGGCGAATTTCTTCGATGTTTGTCAAAATTGTAAATTGTGAACCCCTAAATAATAGAAATTACCGTAGTTGCTGGTCTATGATTAATTTTCACTAGGTAAAGGCGTGGCCGTAATGGGGAAATAACCTAATAAGACAAAACACCAGGAGAATTATTGTCTTCTCAGTTCGAGGACGGACGATAATATCAATATATACCTGTATGTCCAATTTTCATAGTTGTGTGGTCCTGAAAAGGACCGTTTGTTTAACTAATTTAAGGTAATATAGGGGCCAACATTGTGGGGGCTATATACTTTCATTCTGAATCAGACGAGTCTAAAAGATTAATAACTGTTTGGGGTTGAACATTCCACAAACCATCATTTTTCCAATATTCCTCTTCCTGTTTTAAGACGTGGTCTTCACATTCAGCCCAATAATCTTTGTCTATATTTAATAAAGCGAGATTAGCAAGAGTGTTTACATCGCATATTTTGAATGTTGTATTATCATCTGCCACCTGTCCTTTTAATTTTGCCCAGATTAGTTCTATTGGATTTAAATGAGCATGGTAAGGTGGCAGCCTCAAACTTATATGACTGTGCTCTTGGATAATCTTATCTATTTGAAAAATCTTTGTCCTTTGTTTTTGCTTTACTAGAGATAGTAATTCAGGTTTTAAGTACATGTTATTAAATTGTATGTGCTCCTTTGTGAGCCATATCTTAATAGCATCTTTTGTACTGGATGACGTCGCCACTTTATCTTCAAGTGCAACAATGTTGTGGTACGCTGCATTGTCCATTATTAGGCAAGATGGTCGATCTAGTTATGAGAGAACAGAATTTTCAATCCAATGTCTAAATATGTGACCATTCATCTCAGAGTGATAATCCCGATTGTCTATGGATTTTGAAAGAAAAATGAGCTCTGCATTCTGTATTAGTCCATGTTGCCGACTACCTGCATGAGCAATTATCAAGCGCTGTCCTTTGCTGCTAAGTATTAATCTCTTAATCTTTCCATCTGATGACTGCCATTCCCTTTGGTTAGTGTGGTGAGCATTGATCCATGTTTCATCCAAGTACACAATATCATAACCTTGCTTGCGCACCTCTTTTACTTCACGTAAGTACTTGCTTCTCATGACTACTATATGTGGCTTCTCACAGATGATGTTTCGTCCATTGGAATACTTTCTGAATGTAAAGCCTGCAGCTCTCACATTCCTCCATAATGTAGACTTTGATATTTCAATACTGTTGTTCTTTTTCAGCGATGCTTTTAATTTTCTTATTGTAACAGTTTCATTCATACCCAACATTTTGCGAATTTCACTTCTAATAAATTCACTGTCGAAATTATCCAACATTTTTGCTCTTCCTTGTGATTTTGTATATTTTGAACATTGACGGTCACGTGCTTGAATCCAGCGATTAAATGACCGTTTAGATAAATCCAAAATGTGTCTTGTCCTATTCTCAGGGTTTTCTAAAGAATGAAATAATCTTCATCGTTTAGCCTCTTTGCAAAAATAGTCATACATTTTTATTGCGATGTTTTGTAAACTGCAGAATTTCATTTTAAGACTCATGATAAATGTTATTGTTCCACGTCTATCTACCTATGAATGAACGGAAATGGAACACAAAATTTCTCGTGTTTTTTACAAGTGTCTAATTGTGTCCAAAAACCACGGTAAAAGCGTGCAAACACGTCAATTGTAACGTGTATGGATTTTTACTCGCTATTTTTAACTTAAAATACTGTAAACATTAAGTTTTGACTACATCAATGGGTCGTTATAAATTTATATAAATCAAATAAGCAACAATAATAACCAAATGTTTTTTTTAATGAAATTAATTCCCTGTTGGGTTTTAATCATTATAACTTTACATGCAAATTGTGAACAACTTACAACAAGCGGTTAAAAAGCTATCGATTTTAAAAGTTGGGCACGAGTTATGAAACAAGCTATAATTCTTTGTTTCAGTGTATTATTTATGCCTATGTTGGACCGGTTTAACATCTTAAATCACGTAC
This sequence comes from Megaustenia siamemsis, assembly GCA_032433765.1. Taxonomy (NCBI): domain Eukaryota; kingdom Metazoa; phylum Mollusca; class Gastropoda; order Stylommatophora; family Ariophantidae; genus Megaustenia; species Megaustenia siamemsis. Next base: position 59,646,911 of record JAVIAB010000050.1, on the reverse strand, counting down.
TCGCTGTTTGATGTAAGACAAGACAAGTAACAATTCAGTTTCTGTGTCGGACGGTCTAGAGGTTAAACCTAGATCTCTGAACGGTAAGGTTTCTGGATCGTATGCAGCCATAGGCTGTGGGAAATTGTCTGAATGCGCGTTTTCTTCATTGCTTTATCCTCTTCGCTTTCTGGGAAAGTGATCCCACGTCTTGCCCACTTGAAGAACGGAGAAAGCAGGAGGTCTCGTGTACACTCGCTCAGTTAAAGAACACTTGACAGTTAAAGAACACTTGACTGTTAATGAACCCTTGATAGATAAAGAACACTTGACTGTTAATGAACCCTTGATAGATAAAGAACACTTGACTGTTAACGAACCCTTGACAGATAAAGAACACTTGACATTTAAAGAACACTTGATAGATAAAGAACACTTGACTGTTAATGAACCCTTGATAGATAAAGAACACTTGACAGTTAACGAACCCTTGATAGATAAAGAACACTTGACAGTTAACGAACCCTTGATAGATAAAGAACACTTGACAGTTAAAGAACACTTGATAGATAAAGAACACTTGATAGTTAACGAACCCTTGTTAGATAAAGAACACTTGACAGTTAAAGAACACTTGATAGACAAAGAACACTTGACAGTTAAAGAACCCTTGACAGTTAAAGAACCCCTGGCAGTTAAAGAGCCCCTGACAGTTAAAGACCCCTGACAGTTAAAGAACCATTGACATTTCAAGAACCCCTTGACAGTTAAAGAACCTTTGACAGTTAAAAGTCGAAAAGAGAGGCCAGAAATGGTCGCTGCCAGGGCAAAATTTGTTAAGCATATCTTCCTATGCCGAAGACGAAAGTATCGTACCTAAAGGCGCAGATATTGCGACTTTGCCATTAAGTAACGACACAACACGCCCACAGCGGGTGAGTGATAAGAAATAGAAAAGTGCATTCCCTGCAGAGTCCAGAGCTGATGGTCCTATCATGAGTGAAATGAAGATCTGGGGGGACAGACCTTAGAAGAAAAATGTGTGGATCTAATTTTCTTGGCAATAGCGAGTTGATGGCGATTGAAAAGCTGATAGATTCGCTTTCAGTGGACTGGAGATTGGAGCTTTAGCGCAGGATTAGAAAGACAATGTATCGGCTTTATGTACATGTTTTTTTTTTTTTACATTTTTTATTTTATTTATGAGAAGCATAGAAACTGATGAGCGTGTAGGTATGAGTTTCCAGTAATCGAGAGTCAAGCGAGGTACGTGTATCAGACATGACAGATTAGTAAGGTGACCTCGCAACCCGATTTGTCCGGGATCATCATCAGCATCAAGTACCTGGCCTGCTTGCGTAGGTGATCATGTCTCTCCACAACTTTCGATCCCGACAGTTATTTATTATTTCTGTTGTTTACCTTCTGCCAAGCCATTCTCTTAAGCTGTCTGATATATTTTTTTTTTTTGCTTCCCTCTATCTCTTCGTCCCTCAATTTTCACAGTTGTTACAATATATTCCAGCTGTTCTCTTCTCATTACATGGCGAAAAAATAATAATTGTTTATTCCTAATATTTGAAATTAGCTCTCTTTTTGCAGCCTCTTTCAGAACGTTTCTATCGTGTGGCGATTCATGATTGTATAAAGAATTTACGACGGTGGTTTTCTGTTGCCTTCCGTCGGCTTGTTTACGGTTGGCTCCGCTAGTCTTTGACTAAAACGCCTCACCCACAAGGCAGTGGGGTTGTTTTACTTCGGGTACCCTCCCTTAGCCTTTTACTCTCCCGACCTTACCTGCAAGGCAGCTACAGGTTGTACTGTTTACTACATGCAGTAGCAGGTAAAATTACCCGACCTGACGAACGAACATTCTTCTTTAAAACCACTTTTCTACAGCCTTTTTATGATTTTCTTGTCTGTTTTCTTATTGTCCATGATTTACCTCCATATATTAAGACTGGCTCTACATAAAATTTAACAACTCTTTTTCTTGTTTCATTTGGAAAAAAATGTCGGGTTTAAATTTTCCGGTATAGTCCCATATTTGGACCCTTTGTCCTAGATTTTTTGCAATCCAAAACTTTGTCCGGATTAATGTACTGTTAAATGTTATATGTATTTATTTACTTGAACATGACATCGAGAAGAAATTGTTTAATTTTATTTTCAATAATTATAATAATATTCAGAAAATTAAATTAAAATTAGCTTTCAGAAAATGAAAAAAAAAACAATGAAAAGCGAAATTAAGAAACTTATTTTAACATTTAAAAAAAAAACGGCTACATTGTCGCCGCTGGAAAAGGTAAAATCTAATACCACTCTCTCCATCCAGGCATGGGTTTAGGAAACATGATCATCTCACAGATTAGAAGCATGTACTCGAATGAATTACAGGAGCTACAGTTAGGGTGCGTGGTTCGCTGCAGCTTTTAAAAGGAATAGACATCTATGAGATTGGTCTGGTTGTAGCGAGACATTTTCCAACTAATCAGCCACATGTAATCTTTCTGGGTTGGTAACAGAAAATCAGAAATATAAAAACCCCTAGCAAGATGTCTACATCACGAGGCCAGCGGCTGATATTCACAACTCCCATAATATTTAATCAGAATACATAACACAATCACATTCCAGCTCATTGAGTTGTCAATGTATAGTCAGCTTCCTATTCCATAGAATAGCTGTGATATAGGTCAAGTAATTCGATCCGTTACAAATAAAAGGGCTTGAATATTTATGGATATCAAAATTACTACAATACAACGACATCTATCGACCTTGCAATGTTTAGGAACAGGTGATGGGTGGAGTGTAACATACACTCATATAAAGTATGGTGACAGCTTTACAAAAGAGGAACAAAACAAAATCATGGCGTTTCGGCCAACATCTGGCCTTCTTCAGAAAACACAGAAACGGACAACGAAGTGAAGATAAACTAAACAACATGTTCTAAAGTTACCAACATTAGTGGATATAGAATAGAAAGTGAACTAAAAAATAATTAAGCCACACGTTCTAGAGTAACCAAAACTAGCAGATCTAGAATAGAAAGTGAAATGTAAAAGAGAACACAAAGTACTTTGTTACATGAATCCCATTAATTAAAAAATCGTTATACGTTGTAAATTGTACCCCACCACCTGCAACTTCCACAGCAATGCAGTTGTTTGACTGTTCCTTGCAATGTGTACAAGAACTGGGTAGCGCATTTTCAGCAATCACCTCGCTGGTTGAGTTGACAACAATGATTCACCTAATCATCATCAAGTACAGGGCCTGCTGGCGTAGGTGAATATGTCTCTCCACAACTTTCAATCTCGACAGTGATTTATCATTTATGTTGTTCACCTTCTGCAAAGCCATTCTCTTAACCTGTCTGGTATCTTTTTTATTTGCTTCCCTCTATCTCTTCGTCCCTCATTTTTTTCCAGTTGTTCTCTTCTAATTACATGGCCAAAAGGTTCACCTAATAAGATGGCATTTCCCCTCACTTTATCGCAATGTATAGCAAGTATCATAGAAAAAGAAATCACACAAATGTACAATAAAGACAAGTGGTACAATATCAAAACAAGTAAATGAATTTAAATATCTGGGAATAATGTTAATTTCAGATGATGGATGTACAACAGAGGTGAAATGCAGAATGACTCAGGCAAATGCAGCTTTCCAAAAATGAGGAATATACAATGCAATCCATTTTTTTCAATTGAAACACGAAAAAGTTCTTAATTTGTATGTACAGCCAGTCGTAACATATGAATGTAAATCATGGACAATGGGACAACAGACAAGAAAATCTTTAGAGGTTGTAGAAATGAGGTTTTAAAGAAGAATGTTGAGAATACCACGGGCAGCCGAGAAGAGCAATAAAAGCACTCTGAAAGAGACCAAAGCAAACAATTATCTCTTATTAGAGAGATAATATCAAAATTATAAAGAAATAATTATTTTCTTTAAGTTTAGTTAAGTAAAGAGAATTAAATAACTCATTACTCTATGGCTTTACCCTCTCCTGCGTTTTGGTTAGTGAGATCCGATGTCTAGCCCACGAAAATCCCGTCCGTGTGTACTCACGCGCGTTAAAGAACTCTTTGACAGTTAAAAATTGAAAAGAGCAAGCCAACAAAATGGCTGCTGGCCAGAATTGCCCACCGGTAGATCCCATGTCGTGCCACGTACACGTGGAGCAGTGTTCTCCTCTGTGATTCTCAATATCTCGAGAGGAAAATCTTAACACCTATGGACTATTCAGGTGTACAATGATGATGATCCTGATACAACATAACATACAAGTAACGTAACGTATGCAGCATTTAACAACAACATAATTTGTACAGCATTATACCATAATCGAGGTCTGCTGGTGGATGGACTGGAGAATAGAGGCCAGTTGTCCTGTGCAGTCACCACGGGGTGTTCGGGTTTTGTGGTTTTATTTGGTCGACTCATAGAGTAAAAAACTGTTGACGCTATCGGGATTAGAACCCACGTCCTCTTAGTTAGATAGAGAAATAGACGGAGATGCGCGAGGCCAAGCAGCTAAAACCATTGTTTCGTTGGCTGAAAGGCCAGCGCGCGCTGTTCAAAACCTACGTAGACAGAAACGATTTTTTCTATCGGGGGTGAAATAACAATCCTGAGTCTCACACGTCGTGGCGACTGCCTTGACCAAGTGGCCTTTATTCCTCTGGTTCTATCGTGACCCACCCCCCCCCCAACATACACCAGAAATGGGTAATATGTGACGTATGCAAAATTATTATTATTTTTTTTTTTAGTTCTTCAAGTTTAAAGTACTAGAAGCTATCGATGCGGCCACCTTCTCTTCTCAGGTTGCTTCATAAACATCAAGACAGCGGAATTAACAAAGTTACAAAATATGAAACTTTTGAGATTTGACAATGCAAGCTCAGATCGGAGTGTAGATTTTATCTCGAGAAGACATTTTACCGACCAAAATACACAAGAACATTATAGTTATCGGATTTATTTTTTGTATCACGTTGTGATGTGAATTTAAATATTAAATGAGGCTTGATGTCACGGTAACAACTTCAGATTATTCTTCCCCTTGGTGTACGGACAGATCGACGTGACCCAAGTGTTGTCGACATTTCCGGGAATAGAATACAGATGAAGGCAAAGACAACCCACAGCATTACTGTATTCAGGACGTAAAGCGTAATGGGTCCACTACATTTGTATTTATGACATTTCGTGTCTGTCCTGTTCCTACCAGTCTCGAGAGGCTTGTATTGCTTTGACCCATCTGGCTACTGCGACTGTCTCCCGTGTCCACACATTCCGTGTCTCCTTATTGGGATTGTCTTTTAACGAGAAGATTCTGTCTGCGACCAAACTCTCGTTTTGAGACTTATTGAGAGTCCAGACCTCGCCCTCAGATTCGAACTGCATCTCAAACTCTGTGAGACAATTTCTAATGTTATCGTTTCTGTCACGACGGCCACGGCTGGTTGGATGCAACAATGTGTAGCATTTTAGTTCCTGTAAGAGAAGACTATTGACGCCATTTTTATGTGAATATGTTTCAAATGGGTATATTTGTTGCCCTCTTGAAATCAATCTTGTTTCCTTTGAACGTTGTACACTTTGAAACTGTTAAATTATTTGGTTGTATTTTGCTTTCTCTTCTCTGAAATACGTGTGCCTTTCATCATGATCATGGTGTGTACCTTACATCATCGTCATGGTGTATGCTTTACATCATCGTTGTGTGCGCTTTACATCATCACCATGCACCTTACATCATCGTTAAGTACGCTTTACATCATCACCATGCACCTTTCATCATCGTTATGTACGCTTTATATCATCACCATGCACCTTACATCACCGTTATGTACGCTTTACATCATCACCATGCACCTTACATCTTCATTATGTACGCATTACATTATTACCATGCACCTTACATCATCATTATGTGCACTTTACATCAACATCATGCGCCTTACATCATCACCACGAGCCTTACATCATCTTGATCTTTATACAAGCTCCAAATACCGAGCAAACGTCACACGGAGCTCACGGTGTGACATCATATATCACAGTTCTGCTCGCATTTCACAATGCTTTTTTTTAAGGAAGTCAATGTCTCATTGCCTCGTCTATCATTGCTATTTTAGTGTATTTATAGGTGTGCCACATTTTCCTTTAGCTGTTGTTTTCCATATAAGGACTTTGTGATTCTCTTAATTTCTTCACAAATGCAGGCATTTTCTATTCAGACCTTTTATAGTTTGTAGATTGTTTATTTGTTTGTTTGTAGATGAGATTATTTCTTTTCCATGTTGATTTTACTTCTGTCTACACTAGTCTTTAATTCTTTTCAGGGTACACAAAGCACTTTTCTTGATATTGTTTTCGAATCCATCTTTGTGTGTGCATGTCAGTGTTAGCCACTTCTCATATCTTTGTGTGTGCATGTCAGTGTTAGTCACATCTCATATCTTTGTGTGTGCATGTCAGTGTTAGTCACATCTCACATCTTTGTGTGTGCATGTCAGTGTTAGTCACATCTCATATCTTTGTGTGTGCATGTCAGTGTTAGTCACATCTCATATCTTTGTGTGTGCATGTCAGTGTTAGTCACATCTCATATCTTTGTGTGTGCATATCAGTGTTAGTCACATCTCATATCTTTATGTGTGCATGTCAGTGTTAGTCACATCTCATATCTTTGTGTGTGCATGTCAGTGTTAGTCACATCTCATATCTTTGTGTGTGCATGTCAGTGTTATTCACATCTCATATCTTTGTGTGTGCATGTCTGTGTTAGTCACATCTCATATCTTTGTGTGTGCATGTCAGTGTTAGTCACATCTCATATCTTTGTGTGTGCATGTCAGTGTTAGTCACATCTCATATCTTTGTGTGTGCATGTCAGTGTTAGTCACATCTCACATCTTTGTGTGTGCATGTCTGTGTTAGTCACATCTCATATCTTTGTGTGTGCATGTCAGTGTTAGTCACATCTCATATCTTTGTGTGTGCATGTCAGTGTTAGTCACATCTCATATCTTTGTGTGTGCATGTCAGTGTTAGTCACATCTCATATCTTTGTGTGTGCATGTCAGTGTTAGTCACATCTCATATCTTTGTGTGTGCATGTCAGTGTTAGTCACATCTCATATCTTTGTGTGTGCATGTCAGTGTTATTCACATCTCATATCTTTGTGTGTGCATGTCTGTGTTAGTCACATCTCATATCTTTGTGTGTGCATGTCAGTGTTAGTCACATCTCATATCTTTGTTTGTGCATGTCAGTGTTAGTCACATCTCATATCTTTGTGTGTGCATGTCAGTGTTAGTCACATCTCATATCTTTGTGTGTGCATGTCTGTGTTAGTCACATCTCATATCTTTGTGTGTGCATGTCAGTGTTAGTCACATCTCATATCTTTGTGTGTGCATGTCAGTGTTAGTCACATCTCATATCTTTGTGTGTGCATGTCAGTGTTAGTCACATCTCATATCTTTGTGTGTGCATGGCTGTGTTAGTCACATCTCATATCTTTGTGTGTGCATGTCTGTGTTAGTCACATCTCATATCTTTGTGTGTGCATGTCAGTGTTAATCACATCTCATATCTTTGTGTGTGCATGTCTGTGTTAGTCACATCTCATATGTTTGAGTGTGCATGTCTGTGTTAGTCACATCTCATATCTTTGTGTGTGCATGTCAGTGTTAGTCACATCTCACATCTTTGTGTGTGCATGTCTGTGTTAGTCACATCTCATATCTTTGTGTGTGCATGTCTGTGTTAGTCACTTCTCATATCTTTGTGTGTGCATGTCAGTGTTAGTCACATCTCATATGTTTGAGTGTGCATGTCTGTGTTAGTCACATCTCATATCTTTGTGTGTGCATGTCAGTGTTAGTCACATCTCACATATTTGTGTGTGCATGTCTGTGTTAGTCACATCTCATATCTTTGTGTGTGCATGTCTGTGTTAGTCACATCTCATATCTTTGTGTGTGCATGTATGTGTTAGTCACATCTCATATCTTTGTGTGTGCATGTCAGTGTTAGTCACATCTCACATATTGTGTGTGCATGTCTGTGTTAGTCACATCTTATATCTTTGTGTGTGCATGTCTGTGTTAGTCACATCTCATATCTTTGTGTGTGCATGTCTGTGTTAGTCACATCTCATATCTTTGTGTGTGCATGTCTGTGTTAGTCACATCTCATATCTTTGTGTGTGCATGTCAGTGTTAGTCACATCTCATATCTTTGTGTGCGCATGTCTGTGTTAGTCACATCTCATATCTTTGTGTGTGCATGTCTGTGTTAGTCACATCTCATATCTTTGTGTGTGCATGTCTGTGTTAGTCACATCTCATATCTTTGTGTGTGCGTGTCTGTGTTAGTCACACCTCATATCTTTGTGTGTGCATGTCTGTGTTAGTCACATCTCATATCTTTGTGTGTGCATGTCTGTGTTAGTCACATCTCATATCTTTGTGTGTGCATGTCTGTGTTAGTCACATCTCATATCTTTGTGTGTGCATGTCTGTGTTAGTCACATCTCAAATCTTTGTGTGTGCATGTCTGTGTTAGTCACATCTCATATCTTTGTGTGTGCATGTCAGTGTTAGTCACATCTCATATCTTTGTGTGTGCATGTCTGTGTTAGTCACATCTCACATCTTTGTGTGTGCATGTCAGTGTTAGTCACTTCTAGTGACTCGGGCAGATGGTGCTCGTAAACCTGGGAGGGCCGACCATCTAAGGGCAGAATTCCCCTACAGAAAAGACAATTTGCTGCCTTGCAGGAAGGTTGGGGACAATCAAAGGCTAACGAAAGCAAACCTGAATAAAATTTTGTCTGAAATCGGATGCACTGGGCCACTGGCGCAGAACACAGTGCAACGTTTTAACAGGTATTCAATCAGGGAGGATCTAACATACTCTAATTATGATGTTCTGACTGTGGGGTCGATCAATACACTTTAACAGACAGCTGTCTTCATGATAGAGTTTGGAATCCTACTCTGGTAGAGTCTTGATCGCAGAGAGAGAGAGAGAGAGAGAGAGAGAGAGAGAGAGAGAGAGAGAGAAAATCCATCTAGTTTATTCTCAATTTTTCCTTGCTTTCCAGCTCATAAAAGTAATACAGGATGACACATTTGTGAAATAAAAAATGTCTCTTTCGGTTAGGATTTTTTATTTCCTTATTTTCTCAAGGTTTCTGTAAGTCATTGCTACCTTTTTACTCTAATTTCAATTTCTTTCGTTGGCGTTTATTTTCTTTAATCAATGCAACTTTAAAATTATATGAAGTGATATACGTCTTCAACTGATTATGCTTCAGATCATACTCTTTGTTATATCCGGAGTTATTGGATGTTATTTGGTACTCTCGTATTTTTACTCTGTCATTACAGAATCGGATCAAATGGAATTCTCTAGACAAAGCAATTTGGACAGTCTACGTAATATTTTGTGTGGCATTAGGTATGATGAAAGATTAATTATTTCACTTTCTTGTTTCATCTGCTTGTTAATGCTATGAAATTGTGTGGTATGTTACTGCGCTTTTTGTCAAAACTCTTTAATTTTCAGTCTCTTGGTTAAAGTTGCAATCGATGCCCACTCTCTTTTTTTATTACATATTTTCTACTTATGTTTTTGTATTTTTTAAAGTCTTCTTAAAATCTCATTTCGATTAATGTTACATTTTGTGTCTTTTACTGTTAAGGACAATTAAATATAAAAAATGAAAATGGCACGAAATAATGAAAGCTCTTGTTTTTATAGTTTATTGTGTTAAGGATACACCGAGGACGTGGCACATAGCAAGGACTTTTTAACTCTTTCAGTACGGAAGGTTATTATCAATTTTTACGGTACAGATTTCAGAAAAAAAAATTTTCATATTTTAAACTATTAATCTATATGTTTATAATTATTTAACCCTTAACATATAGTATTTGTATGTATATATTTTTAAATAATTAAACAAGGAATTAGATTTCACTAATACCAAGATGATACAAGACTTATAAAAAGAACATGGTTTGATGACGGCTTACAAGAATGACATTGAGAGTGACGCCCTGTGCGGCTAAACGTACATGACCGAATTCGGCGTGGCGCATGGCGCGTCGAAGCGTACGGAAAGAGTTAAAGTTACCACTTTCACCCCATTTGCTAGATACTGATTCATGCTGTTTATGTTGGAAGTGTAATAAAGACTCAGACTTATACATATGTCGCGAATGCACTGGAGCATGCGACTTTTATTCTCCAGCCCTGTCCAACGAGAGACTTTAAAAGTGTGACCAGCTGCCGTAAAAAAATATCTATTTTTTTTAGTAAATAATAAAGCGAAGCCTTCTCTTTAAGGTGATCTGGTCAACAAAAACCACGCAAACATTAAAGTCATTGTTATCATACTTGACTTATCATCAAAGAAATCGATCTACTAATATAAACCTAACCTTTAAAATCCTTGACTTATCATCAAAGATCTACTAATATAAACCTAACCTTTAAAATCCTTGACTTATCATCAAAGATCTACTAATATAAACCTAACCTTTAAAATCCTTGACTTATCATCAAAGATCTACTAATATAAACCTAACCTTTAAAATCCTTGACTTATCATCAAAGATCTACTAATATAAACCTAACCTTTAAAATCCTTGACTTATCATCAAAGATCTACTAATATAAACCTAACCTTTAAAATCCTTGACTTATCATCAAAGATCTACTAATATAAACCTAACCTTTAAAATCCTTGACTTATCATCAAAGATCTACTAATATAAACCTAACCTTTAAAATCCTTCTACTGATATTAAACGAGGTGGGTTTCTACACAACTTTTTAAATTATTATGAACATGTTTTCATCCCTTACCTTCTTTTCTCAGCTCTTTTCAAAAGAACCTTGTTTTTTTTTTTGTTTTTTTTTATGCGTTCGCCAGCTTTCACCTCTGACGAAGCCCCTAGTGACTAGGAACTGAATTCTACGTGTTAATCCGTTTTTCCCTGGCAGCCGTGTGCACGACTGCACCTTACATCATTATCATGCACCTTACATCATCATCATGCGCCTTACATCATCATCATGCGCCTTACATTATCACCACGAGCCTTACATCATTATCATGCACCTTACACCATTATCATGCACCTTACATCATTATCATGCACCTTACATCATTATCATGCACCTTACATCATCATCATGCACCTTACATCATCATCATGCACCTTACATCATCATCATGCGCCTTACATTATCTTGATCCTTCTACAACCTCCAAATACACAGTACAGTATTCCCCCAGTACAGTGTCCACCCAGTACAGTATTCATCCAATACTGTGTCCACTCGGTACAGTATTCGTTCAGTACACTGTCCACCCAGTACAGTATTCGTCCAGTACAGTGTCCACCCAGTACAGTATTCATCCAACACTGTGTCCACCCAGTACAACCTAATACTTTCTAGAAGTGTGTACTTTCATTCCTACTTTACGGATCTTGGTGTTGGATATCATGGTTAAAGGAAGCGTCCAGATTGTCATTATTCAACAACCTACTTGAGGAAAGCTCTCAGAACATTTTGATAAAAGTCTGCAACCAAGAATTGTCTGGCAGTGGTATCATCATCATCGTCATGTGCCTTTATCTGTTCAGCTGTCCATACAACTCTCATCATTCACATGAGAAATGCCATCCCTGCCACTTCCAGGGAAATAACGCTAACCTACATGTACAACTGAGGGGAAATGCAAATGGTTATAACAGTGAGAAGATTGAGCTAGATAGATCATATCCGCAGAGGAAATTCAGGAATAACCAGAACGATTGCCATGCGGTAGACTTTGATGGGAAAACAAAAGAGAGGCATACAAACAATGCCAACGTGACCACACACAAAATAGTAAGAGAGATGAATAGTATGGACTTACTTAGTGCGAAGGATGGTCGCTGACAGAATAATGTCGAGAATACGTGTTGTTACCCTACAAAAAACAACAACAACAACAGTGACTACTTTCTTATCTTCTTCCTTTCAACTCCCTGTGGAGCATAGGTCTTTAACAAACTCTTTCCAAGCCGTTCTGTTTCTTGCCATTCTGTTAGGATCATTTCATATCTTCTCCTTTATCTTGATCTATGCTCTCAACTGTCTTCTCCAAGAATATTTTGGTCATTCTCTTAGAGTTTTCCCATGGAAATTCCAAAAAAGGGGCCTCTCGTGTAATAATCTCAGTTGGCTTCCACAACATGTGTACAATCCATCGTCTTCCTTGTAAATCTTTGTCCACTGATATTTGATTGGCAATTTCCCACAATGTTATGTTAGTGATTTTGTCCTGCCACATTCCATCATTTTATTCTGCGCAAGGAAAAATTAATGAAGGTGGATCCACCTTTGACAAAATCATTTTTGTTGTTGATCTCCAGGTTTCACAGTCTAATAATAGAACTGATTTAACATTATAGTTGACAATTTTTATTTTTGTATTTAATCTAATTTCTTTGAATGTTTATGTTTCCTAGCGCAACAGAGGCTCCTCTTGCTTTTTGTATCCTTATTTTGGTATCATTATCTGTTCTTCTTTCTGTGTATAAATTACTGCCCAGATATATGTAAGATTGTACGTCTAGTAAAGGTATTTCTCCTATTGTTTTTTGTTTATTGCCAACTACATTAATTCTCATAATTTTGGTCTGATCTCTATTTATTTTCTTTCCCAGCTGTTTTGATCTCCCATCGAGTATACTCGTTTTATTCTGCATCTGTTGATGATTATCAATGAAATGATGATTATAATGTTGATTATTATATGTTAGAAGAGTTATGTGAAAAAAAGGAAAAGAAAGTTAAATAAAATAAAAGTGTTGCACAAGTGTAATCAGGTTATTGTCTTTATTTCTCCCGATAGAGAAATGAAAAATCTGAATTATAAAGAGACTTAGACGCTCACCTGCTGAGCAAACCAGCGATTTAATCTACACGACCACACACACTCTTAACTGTATAACACTCTTTGCGGTTTACGTCACTTTGAAAATACAATTTCCTTTCTCGTCTTGTTAATTTAATCTCAGGGAGTTATTTTGGAAATGCTGGTTATGGCTGAACATCTCCGGAATCTACTATATGCCAAAAGCTCTGAAAAGTAATCATTTTTCGGACATTCATTACAGTGCATGGCACCATATAAATATACTTTCCAACTTAATCATTGCTTATGTTACTATCATCATCACGTGCCATTCCGGTTGGCGTAGGCTATCCTGTCCTTCCACAATCTTCTATCTACAGTGCATCGTATCAGTTCTGTTGTTGACTGTTTTCCATGACACCAAGCTATCCAGTATTTTCTCTCTTTGCCGTCCACGATCCCTCTTTCCCTTTATTTTGCCAGTTATAACCAAGTATTCCAACTTTCTTCTTCTCATGATGTGCCCGAAAAATGATCGTTTCTTTCTGATTGTTACTTCCTCATTGGTCTTATTATATGTCCAGGGAACTTTCAACATTCTTCTGAGAAATCCCATCTCTGTGGCCTCTAATCGTCTTTTCATTTGTTTGTCTAATGTCCATGATTCGCTTCCATAGGTCAGAATTGGTTCTATATAGCACCGATGAACTCTCTTTTTCATTTATGTTGACATAGATTTGTTGCATAAGATATTTTTCATTTTATGAAATGCTATTTTGGCCTGAGCTATTCTGCTTTTTATTTCCGTGGTGCATCTTCCATCTGATGTGACTATTTTGCCATGTTTTAATTTGACACGTTGCATCTGTTTCAAATTTGTCCTGTTTATTTTTATGCTGCAATCTGGCGTAAAAAAAAAAAACATTTTGCAAAGATAATGTTTAAGGAAAAAAACAATTTCATGTATCTATCTATCTATCTATCTATCTATCTATCTATCTATCTATCTATCTATCTATCTATCTATCTATCTATCTATCTATCTATCTATCTATCTATCTATCTATCTATCTATCTATCTATCTATCTATCTATCTATCTATCTATCTATCTATCTATCTATCTATCTATCTATCTATCTATCTATCTATCTATCTATCTATCTATCTATCTATCTATCTATCTATCTATCTATCTATCTATCTATCTATCTGTCTGTCTGTCTGTCTGTCTGTCTGTCTGTCTGTCTGTCTGTCTGTCTGTCTGTCTGTCTGTCTGTCTGTCTGTCTGTCTGTCTATCTATCTATCTATCTATCTATCTATCTATTCTTACATCCACCCATCCATCCACCCATCCATCCAACCATCCATCTATCCACTCTCCCACCAACCCATTTATCCATCTATCCCGCGCATCTATTTGCCTGTCCATCCGCCTCTTTGTCTGTCTAGACTAACAAAGTAGCCTCAGTCCTACGCGTTTTTTTTTTTCGTTTTTTTTATGTTGGGAGTGAGAGCGGGCAGCAATAATCTTCCTGCTTCAAACATAATAAGTGATCATTCATCGTTTATATCTGGTCCCCTCAGATAGCTATTCTTTACTCAGTTGAAACATTTAATCTATTTGCGTGTTATCGTAATGAATGCTCCTGTAGATTTCCTATGTTCTGCTCAGTTCAGAAATCAACAACGAGGGCAGATTCATAAATCTGGTTAATTAGTTTAGGATCACGGTAGGAGATTTAATTGTTCATTTTTGAAATTAGCAATGCAACCTACTCTTTCCAATTTTGTCTACGAATGGTTCTGTTATATAATTAACCTGAATGCGAAACATTTTTTTTTATCTTCCGTCTCAGATTAGATTAGTTATTTGATTTAATTTATTTTGAGATGTCACCGGAAGGAAAACTTGTGTACTTTCTGGTTGTGAGGCGAGCACTTTACCTGAAAACTGCATCGACTATTGCAACTTTGATACAAGCAAGAGAGGAGTATTTTTCTATACACTTGAGGAACATACATGCTTATAACGGAGCTACAGCAAAATATGCAAGCTATGAAGATGAACTGTTATCTTAACATTTGTTGCTCTCTTACTTATATCGGGAGCCGCGATAGCTCAGTGGTTAGTGAACTGGACTAGTAAGGACAAGAGGTCGAGTTCGATCCTGATCGACGTCTTCCAGGTTCACCCAGCCTTAAATAGGTATGGGATTTTTATGGGAAAGTAAAGCGGCATTGGCGTAAAACTGACCACATTACACCCAACATAATTTACTGAAGGTCTGTAGAAATTATGGTCAATAACACCATATTCCCCATGCGCCACTTCGCGCACTTTACTTTTTTTTTAATTTACTTTTACTTATATCGCAAAAGTAAAAAAGTAAAGTGCTCCCGTCACGCCAAGTGGCGTATAGGGAATATGGTGTTAGTGACCATACATTTTACAGACCTTCGGCACATGATTTTTGGGGTAATGTGGTCGGTATTACGCCCGTGCCGCTTTACTTTCCCAGAAAAAAATTAGGTACCCATTAAAGGATGGATGAACCCGGAAGCCGTCGATTTGGATCAAACCCTACCGCTTGTCCTTTGTAGTCCAGTTCACTAACCACTGAGCTATCGCGACTCTTACTTATATCGCATCACAAATAAAATCGTTTACAAGAGAATATAATAGACAAACGGAGTCGTGATGATCCTTTGACTGTTGTGATAAACCGCAGATGAAATGGTTTGGCCGCGTTTCTCGATCACCTGACATAGCAAAGACCATTCTTGTTTGAACTGTGAATGGAGCTAGTAGGAGAGGAAGGAAGAGAAAGACATGGGAAGACAACATCAAAGGGTGGACAGGCCTCTACTTCGCAGAGTCCGAAACAATGAATGATGATAGAGAGAAATGGAGAAGATTGACTAAATCTGTTAGTGTTGCTCAAGGTATGTGGGACGAGGAATAAGAATTGGAAATAGTAACAGGATTAATTAAGGTGAGTCATATCTATTGGATTGACGATTCGGTCTTATCCCGCAGTCATACATTTCTGACTCCTGACTTAATTACATCCTACCCGCTCATTCTCTATTTGTTTTCATAAAAAGTACACATCACTGAAAGTATTAGACTCGATATATTTAATACTAAACGTGCAGAGCATCTTTAAGAGTATAACTGTTCACCGAACTGATTGTATCTTGGGGCCTTTTGCAAATATGCGAATGTCAGGTGCCCTTGATTAGTTCGTCATTTTAGTTGATTATTTAGTTCTGTGAACTGTGTGTTTGCCTGTGAAGAAAAATTGGCAAACTTGATTTCAGTGAACGTTTGTATAGAAAAATATGTTTGGCTTTCATAACATGGAGGCTTCGTTATCTGCATGTCTGTCAAACTCAAAACCTTTTTTCATTTAAATGCTTCTCTCTATCTCTGTCTTTCTTTCGCTCACCCTCTCGCTCATTTCCTGTTCTTCCAATGTTCTCTTTCCTTTTTTTCCTATCCTGACCTGTCCTTCATCACTTAATTGATTACGAAATTGCCAACCTTTTTTAGGTTGCGCAACAAATTGCTGCACAGAGCAACACTGTATGAGAATATGAAACGCTTTCAGGCAGTTCTCAACACTGATGAAGGATAAACATGTGGAAGAGAGAGAGAGAGAGAGAGAGAGAGAGAGAGAGACAGACAGACAGACAGACAGACAGACAGACAGACATACAGCAAAGAGAGAGAAGAAGAAAGTGAAGGAGAGAAAGTGAGAGAGCAAAAAGAGGGGAAAAGAGAGTGGTATATTGGGAGTAAGGAGAATCAAGAGAGGATAAGTGGTTATAGAGAGGAGAGCGAACAAGAAATAAAGGTGGTAGAGAGAGTTTTGTTAAGTAACATGGGACATTACTAACTTTGATACGGTTCCGTTTAAGAGGTTCTATAGGTTGCCTCGTTCTATGTTAAAATGCTCCATAATCATGCTAGTGTGGATAAACATTAACAATATTTATGAAATGTTATAGCAGAGCCCTCAGTGTTCCCTTTGATATGTTGAACTAATACACAGAAAAAGACAAATCGGCAGACCTAAACTACGATATAGAGATATATGTAAATCATCTCTGAATAACTTCTCCATCTGTGAAAATGACTGGGAAGGTCTGGCAAGTGATCGCACATCATGGAGAGCATGTATAAGGAATGGTATAACATCTATTGAGACTGTGCTAAGGCAACACATAGAAGAGAAAAGACTCATGAGAAAAGAACGGAAAACCCTGTGGATCAATGGGCCTGACTTGTTCATTCAGTGACCGTGTGTGTTTGTCAAACATTGGTAGAATTAGCCAACAGAGAATCTGTTCGACAGAAACACAGACCTCATGCACGTTAAAGAACAATTTGCAATTAAAGTCAAAAAGAGATATGTCATAAATATGGCCGCTCTCAGGGCAAAATTGTCAGCTGAAACTACTAGACCGTACACGGGGAGTTCATACACGTAGGTCAAGATTCAAGTCCTATTTTCTCGTGATTCTCGAGTGGGGTATTGCAGTAGTTATGGATTCATCCGGTGTGTGGTGATAATTATCCTAATAACAACAACGGCAACAAATCAACAGGTGATGTCGGGTAGAGCAGGTCTGGGGCAGGTAACTGGGACTAGAAGTGGTCATAGACTCGGCCCGATTATTACACAGGCTATATTTTCAACTGGCAGAAGCTGATAGTTTAGTTCAACAATATAAAAGTAAAGATCCCCCGTCACGCCAAGTGGCGTATAGGGATTATGGTGTTAGTGACCATAAATTTTGCAGACCACCGGCACATGATTTTTGGGGTAATGTTGTCGGTATTACGCCCGTGCCGCTTTACTTTCCCAGGAAAAAAATCCGGTACCCATTTTAGGCTGGTTGAACCCGGAAGCCGTCGATTGGGATCCCTTGACCTTTGTAGTCCAGTCCAACAATATATTTAGCAAGAATGTTGCGTGAGCCTTCAGATTAAAAATGAGGCAGGAGACCGACTCCTCAATCTTCATAACTTGTACCGAGTCCATACTAGTTCGATCAATCAGGAACATTTGAGTACAGTTCACACTAGGTCGAAGGGTGTCAGCTCAAAGATCGTTATATCCACAACAGCACGGTTGACACTGAGCCGAAAAGCGTGGGTTCAAAAGCAGTTGAATCTACAACAACAAAACAGTTCACACTGGGCTAAAGGGCATCATCTCAAAGATTGGTGGATCCATAACAACAAAACAGTTCACACTGGGCTAAAGGGCATCATCTCAAAGATTGGTGGATCCATAGCAACATAACAGTTCACACTGGGCTAAAGGGCATCATCTCAAAGATTGGTGGATTCATAACAACATAACAGTTCACAGTGCGCCGAAGGAAGTGAGCTCAAAGACTGCTGTATCTATAACAACAGCACAGTTAACAAACTCCGCTGTTCCAGAAGTAATATCCCTTATTATGTTTCAGAAAGGTGATTGTTAAAATGACACTGATAGTAAAAGCTTCACTTTTGTGACAATTCTGCCCGAGCTGCGGTATTTGAGATATCTGAGAAAACACTCTTGGAGTGACGAGAGACAAACATAATCAGAAATGATATTATAAGAGAAAGGTATTAAGGCCCATATCTTCTTCTGTGGTAACAACATTACACTTGAACCATGATTCAACCGCGGAAACATAACGAAAGAAATCGTTAATGTTCCAGAAATAGCCTTCAAAATTGAACAACTCGCGAGAGAATTAAGAGGACCGTAATGCAACGTGCCCCAGAAAAAAGTTCTTTAGAGATATATAGACACGGGTATTCACAGATGATCTGCAGTTGAAACATCCAAGATGGAGGCAGCGGTTTCCACATATCTACCCCAATGGAAGGACAAAAACACACTGACTTTCAGCTCTATACAGCTACACAAATTCTCAGCAAACAAGAGGTCCTAAAATTGTCATCCTCAATGATGAAAGGTCAGTCATACAAGCGTCATCAAGCTCAAAACAGGACAGTCTCATCCACAAAATAAGCAACATTTTCGCTGTAAGAAAAAAAAACAGAACTAGACATGCTATGGATGCCAGCACAATATGTCAACCTGGAAACAAAACAGCAGATAAGACCGTTCAACCAACCTTAGAGCTTGAAAGATGTAAAGATGATCCTGAAACAGATTGGGTCAAATAGAATGAAGAGAGCAATATGAACCACAACTTGGCAGCATAAACACGTTCAACATATATAAGCAGACCAAGATCTTCAGATTCATAGCAGGCAATTCTGGCCTTGGTACATTCCAAAAAAAGATAGGACTCAGTGACTTTGAAAGGTTCTATTGTGGACTACAGATTCCAAACTCCAGAGCATACCCTACATGACAGCAGCACTCTCAACACACTAACAACAGAAATATGGCCCACAGAAACAAATCTACATGATAAACTAAGGGAATCATCGAGTATGCCCTGGCAATTCTTACTGTCAGTACGACTCGAATTGATAGGCTGGATAAAATACAAAATGAAGCCATGCGCATTATCTTGGATTGTACAAGGGGCTCTCCCTATGTAGCAATGAGGTATCTTCTTGATTTTCCAACCATAGATGACAGAATCAAGATCTGGAGAGCACGAGCATACCTGAAGATTAGTACAGATAAAGAGCATCCATTGTACCACGTGCTCAACACAGGGAAAGGTGCCAGGCTAAGAAGAGGCAAATCATGGGTAGGCCGAGCAGAAGATGTCATCAAACAGGTCTGTGGGCTTACCAATATCAGCGTTGGTGAGGAGTGGATACCGGTGCCTACGTCATTCAAGGGGACTTTCTCGTGTATTGTCACACTCGACAGGAAAAGTAGGGAACAGAACCCGGTCGTGGTTAATGCTGAGGTCAACGGTCTCATCTGCGATAACACCGATGAGAAAGACAGTCATCTATACAGACGGATCTGTAAGACTACACCAAAGAAGTGCCTGGGCATTTACAGCATGCTCGGCAGGCAGAATAGTCAAGGAAGACAGTGGTGCATACGTCATGACCACGAGTAGCATGACATTGGAGATGGTGGTGGTGACTAAGGCATCCATGTGGTTAGTCACAAGACTACACCCACGCATGTATACTGAGTGATTAGATGAGCATGATAAAAAAAGTGGAGGCGGGCTCTGTACGCATGCAATGGGTAGAGTCATTGCAGAAGTCCAAAATACGTAAGGTCACCTTTGTCTATGTCCCTGGATATGCGGGAGTACGGGAAAATGAAAGAACGGACAGGTTGGCTAGCTGCGCTGTCGTTGAGGACGGGCAACCGATGGATCGGGCGGACATCATCAATGCCCTTCGAGATGTTGGAAGAGCGCAGGACTTCGACAAACACAGATCAACGTCACTTCTTCGGATGATGGAAATGGAAGTTAAGATGGGCACAGCCAGAAATGAGAAACTTGGTGGCCGTGTAAGAAGACTTATCAACCAACATAGAACTGGAGTCGTCAGTCGCTGGACACTGAGGGAATTGCTGAGGAGGGGATCTGAGCACCTATGGACATGTTCGGAGTGCAATGATGATGACCCGCTAATAACTCAATAATTCAATAACCAGAGAAGACCACAAACACTGACACGAGTAATCGCATTTGATTCAAAAAAAAAAAAAAGCAAACCACAGAATAATATTCAGTAAATGCTAAATACCTTCAACTTCACAAATGTTAGACACACACACACACAAAAACTGTAGCTCTTCAGCTTGTTCTTCTCCTTCTTCTTCATCCGATACCTCTCGGGATTGTAGGTACACTACTGACAGACTTCGTCAACTTTTCCCATGAATCACGTCAACCTTTCCTATGTATTACGTCAACCTTTCCAATGTATCACGTCAACTTTTCCCATGAATCACGTCAGCCTTTCATATGTATCACGTCAACCTTTAATATGTGTCACGTCAACCTTTAATATGTATCTCGCCAACCTTTCCTATGTATCGCGTCAACGTTTCCTATGTATCACGTCAAACTTTCCTATGTATCACGTCAAACTTTCCTATGTGTCACGTCAAACTTTCCTATGTGTCACGTCAAACTTTCCTATGTATCACGTCAACTTTTCCTATGTATCACGTCAACCTTTCCTATGTATCGCGTCAACCTTTCCTATGTATCGCGTCAACCTTTCCCATGTATCACGTCAACTTTTCCTATGTATCACGTCAACTTTTCCTATGTATCAGGTCAACTTTTTCTATGTATCACGTCAACATTTCCTATGTATCTCTAACTTCAATCACACATTGCCACTCTTATAAGTCGAGGACTATCAATTCTTTGATGTTATCTTCCAATCTCTTTTTCTGTCTATCCCTTCTTCTTCCTCCTTCCACAGGTAAATAACAATAAGACAGGTGAAACGAGCACTATTAAGCAAATTGTCTGACAGTCGGACGATCGACGTGTCAGACCTGAATGCGTTGATATAATTAGCGTGTAGGGTTGCAGAAAATCAATGTAATCAGTGCTAATATCTCGGGACATTGTCGGACAAAACAAAATGTAACGAGATTTTTTTTTTCTAATGCCCGCGATGTTTTTGTTCTGTAAACTCTCTGTCCATCGCCTCTTCGTTAACATGAAATTTTGTTTTTTAAATTAAATTTGTTTTAAATTAATTGTCTTCTATATGAAATGTGTACATTGCGGTTGATTAGCTTCCTTTTTATATTTAATAAATTTGCATTTCATATTTTAGTTTCATGTTAGTGCATCGTTTTTTGTTTTTTTTTTTGTTTTTTTTTTAACGCAGAGCAGAACTTTATAACACTTTTATAAAATGTTAAACCATTTTTTTCCCAAGGGTTTGCTTTTATCAGTTATAGATTGTTGAATCAGTTATAGATTGTTGAATCAGTTATTCTCAAAGAATTTATAATTCTCAATGAGGCCAACACAAAAAGGAAGCTCATAAAAAAAAAAAAAAACATCAGAAAGAAACAATCAACATTTTTCGGGCACATCATGAGAAGAGGAAAGTTGGAATACTTAGTCACAACTGGCAAAATACAAGGAAAGAGAGATCGCGGACGACAAAGAGAGAAAATACTAGATAGCTTGGTGTCATTTCATGGAAAACAGTCTACAACAGAACTGATACGATATACTATGGATATAATAATGTGATCGTCGACGCCAACAGGTATGGCACATGATGATGATGAATAATCAGTTGTTTAATGTTGCAGTTATTGTCATACATTTTCGTTATCATTAAGTATCGCGCTTGCAGGCGATGATAATCATGACTCGTCTATACTTTTTTGTCTCTACATTTTTTTATCAATTTGCTGTTGGCTTTTTATTGGACCAGAGAAGCGAGGGATAGATGTCCGTATTTACACCCTAAATGTTAAACGATGAAGTAAATAAAAAGAAGAAAATGCGGGAAGTTTTAATACGAGGAATAATTTAATATAATGATGATTCAAGCGATAAAAAAATGTATTCAAACATTTACATTATGCAAAATAAAATTAAAGGCGAAATGACCTTATTTAGAAGAACGAGAAGAGAGAAACGAATTTTGATTAGGAAACTAACTGTAGACTAAATTCATATATTTAGAAATAATTTAATGATCAAAATTCATTATAGACTTGCAGACTTATAGGAGAATCGAATTCTGCATAGATTGGGAGGTCCATAAGGACGACCATCCGTTCTGATAACGCTCTGCTTAAGACTCTACCTCGTAGCGGTTAATTAGAGAAATGTTCAGCAGATGCAGATAAGCTGTGATAGCAATAATGATACGTTATATGTAAAGATGGTCCGAAATTCATATTTAGATTCTATTCTATTCTATTCTATTCTATCTTGTCAGTTTCATTACAGTCAAGAATTCCCATTATTAGCCCGCCACTTGACCCAGCATGTCCTAAAATGTTGAAAATGAAAAGACAAATTCAGTTCGGTAAATTAAGTAGTATATGTCATGTGTATATATGTCAAGTAGCTAGGATCGTGAAATAGCAATGCAAAGAAACTCCATTAATCGTTTAACTTGAATTTCAGAGCTCTATTTGTCGAGACGTGACATCTAGACAGTTCATGACGTAGTGATTCTAGAATCACCACTACATGACCTCCATCCAATGTGGGTAGGTCAACAGAATGTACCAATAGTAATAGTAATATGTAATGGATGTGAGCTGGGCTTTCACCTGGTTGGAGTCACACGACTATATCCACACCTGTGTCGAGGAGTACGAGTTCGATCTTGCTTCCGGTTGTCTATTGATCTTTGTTTTTTTCCTGCTGATTATTTGTTACATTTTTCCCCGAGTGTTGTGAACATAGCTCTCCCCTTTACGCGATTCGCTGATTTGTCGCTTCGGATATTTCCCTCCACAATAACATGCATGCATGCTAAGTGCTTCCATTAGCATGATAAGTGGAGGCGGGATCTGTACGCTGGGAGCAGGTCGAGTCACCGCTAAAGTCAACCGAAAAGCTTGTTCATCTTTGTCTGCGTCCGTGCACACGCGGGTGTTCGGGGAACTGTAAAGAGCGGACAGGCTGGCTAGCTGTGCTATTATTTAGGATTATGTAATTAATTTGGGATCCGCGATAGCTCAGTGGTTAATGAACTTGACCACAAAGGACTAGAGGTCGGGTTCGATCCTGATCGACGAATTCCAGGTTCAACGAGCTTTAAATGGGTACCGGATTGTTTTCTGGGAAAGTAAAGCGGCGAGGGCGAAATACCGACCACGTTACACCAAAAATCATGTGCCGAAGGTCTGTATAAATTATGGTCACTAATACCATATTACGCCACTTGGCGTGACGGGGCGCTTTACTTTTTAATTACGTGATTAATTTCGACAATTTCACTGGCACGAATGGTTTAGAGCACACAATTTGACCGAACAACGAATATAATTTGCTTTAAACATTAAATGTTCAGCCAGAGTTCCAACGATTGATCTCAATATTAAAACTGGCCAAGACCAATCGTTCAGCGTTTATTTTAATACAGGTTTAATTGATGCAAAATCAATCCACTAGTTGTAGCATAATGGGGAACTAAAGAGATAGCCACAGTTAGTAACTTGTTGAGCTATTTATTGTATGTGCAAAAGTATTATAGAAGGGTGTTACACAAAGGTCAATAATAATCCAATGTGCTGTCATTCAATAAATCAGTCTAGTTCAGACATTGACAGAACTCTTTCTTTGGTGGTCTCGATACCTAGTCGGCAAAACCACACGACTGTGCTATCGGTGTTAGGACAACCCGTGTTCGATTCCCGCTGGAAGCAGTGTGAATTATACTCATGGTTGGAAAAAAAATACCCCTGTGGTCGGCCCAGCCGCTGGCAAAAGTGGGTACCAGGGTAGTACTCTGGAAGGTTAAGAATGGAGATTCGCATCATGAGTTTTGATGCTTGAAGCGACACTGTCCAGAAGTATCCGAATACTTCTGGATAGGTGACCGATCACATATGGGTGGAAACTGACGTGCTAAGACGGCGATTCAAGTCTTGTACTTTTACCTTTACCTTCATCTTTCTTAATCAATGAGTAGCTGCGGCTGATGGCGGCTGATTATAATTACAAAGTAACATGGAACAGCAGCAACACACACGCAGTAGTGTGCGTTTATGGCCATTTATAAAGTCTCCTGCTTGATACAGATTCAGAAGAAGTTTTTGTGTCTTCATCATATCTTGATATAAGCAAATGTGTGCAGTTTAGAAGCATTGCCATCAAGAGAGAGAGAGAGAGAGAGAGAGAGAGAGAGAGAGATGGAGAGAGAAATAGAGATAGAGAGAGAGATGGAGATAGTGGTTGTTAATTCCAACAGATGAAATATATGTAGCGTCTGCAGCCACTGAATGAAAACTGGTTGGGACAAGCTCCGATACAAACGAAAGTGCTACCATTGTGGAGACATTCATGATTTCAATGTTTGGCAGCTACACTCAGGTTGTAGGGTTAAACCCAAAGAAGAAGATGGCAACATTGATCTACATTCTAATTTGCTGAAGACCAGGCAATATGTGTAGTCCGTTGTATTCACATCACTATCTGTCATTGCTGATAATAATGTAGTCTAATGTACTCTACATATATACATATGTACTATATTAGGCTCATATCTTAGCTTGTGTGTGTGTGTGTGTGTGTGTGTGTGTGTGTGTGTGTGTGTGTGTGTGTGCGCGCGCTGGCCATGGCTCATATCTTGGTGTGTGTCATGTTAGTCATATCTCATATCTTGGTGTGTCCGTGTTAAACATGTCTCATATCTTTATGTGTTTAGTCATATCTCATATCTTAGTGTGTATCTTTGTTAGTCATGTGTCATATCTTTGTGTGTGTATGTTTGGGTTAGTGATATCTCATATCTTTGTGTGCATGTTTATGTTAGTCATATCTTATATCTTTGTGTGTGCATGTCTGTGTATGTCACATCTCATATCCTTGTGTGTGCATGGCTATGTTACTCACATTTCATATCTTTGTGTGTGCATGGCTATGTTATTCACATCTCATATCTTTGTGTGAGCATGTCTATGTTGGTCATATCTCATATCTTTGTCTGCATGTCTATGTTAGGCATGTGTCATATTTTTGTGTGTGCATGTCTATGTCAGTCATATCTCATATCTTTATATGCATGTTTATGTTAGTCATGTGTCATATATCTTGATGTGTGTCAGTGTTAGTCATGCCTCGTATCGCTGTGTGCATGTCTGTGTTGGTCAAATCTCATATCTTTGTGTGTCCATGTCTGTGTTAGTCACCTCTAGTGACTCGGGCATATGGTGCTCGTAAACCTGGGAGGGCCGACCATCTAAGTGCAGAATCGATACAGAAAAGATCAACTGCTGCCTTGAAGGAAGATCGGGGACAATCAAAGGCTAAGGAAAGCTAACTTGAATAAAATGCTGGCTGAAATAGGATGCACTGGGCCACTGGCGCAGAACATAGTGCAACGTTTTAACGGGTGTTCAATCAGAGTGGATCTGGCAGACTCTAATTGTGATGTTCTGTCTGTGGGGGCGATCAACACACTTAACCTGACAGCTGACTTCATGTGAGAGTCTGGAATCCTACTCTGATTGAGTCCTGATCGCAGAGAAAGAGAGAGAGAGAGAGATAATGTCGTCAAAACAAGAGATTTATATGGTATTGCAGTGTGCCCCTGGAAAATACAATCGAAGTCAACAAATCTTGTACCAGCTTTTGCTTACAAGACACTCTACCCATCTCATTTTTGAAGCAAACGGTGACACTACCGTTGCATATGTTCATCAAATCTGTGGTGATATACCTTTTGGTGAAACGTCTACAATAGTCAGCACTGAATTAATACTGATTTTGACAATGCAACAATTAATAAGCACACCACATTCACACACATTCTTGGTTCTTGTTTAATATAGAAGATTCTGAAGTTATTGTTCCAGATGGAACTGTGGATATCCTGGAATATATATCAGTGAATTTCTTACATTCAGAGTGTCAACAAAACTGAAATGTTCTACTTGCAGTAAGGTTCAGCAGCAACATAAGTGTTTAATTGCGGCAAATGAGCCGGATCTTTCAATAGTTCCATGGCTCGACTGCACATGTCTTCCACTTAGTCATTCACAGATCTGACACTGGTACCATATCTTGTAAAGATATTGATATGAGCAGAGTGTGTAATAGTTATAATAATTAATTAGCGTATATTTATATACAAGTACATAAAATGTACAGACAGCGAGAAAAAAGACCAGAGAAAACGGACGCTAAACAGACAAATAGCCTATTTTAATGCAATGAATGTCACGTATTGACTCCTAGAAGTTTTAGACTGACCTCATGATGTCATTAGGCAATATGACAGCGCGCGCCCGGGCTTGTATACAGAGGACCTTGGTTTAATAGAACATTCATCATCAAGTACCGGGCCTGCTGACGTAGGCGATCATGTCTCTCACAATTTTCGATGTCGACAATTATTTGTTATTTCTGTTGTTGACCTTCTGCCAAGCCATTCTCTTAAGCTGTCTGTTATTTTTTCTCCTTGCTTTCCTCTATCTCTTCGTCCCTCAATTTTCCAAATTCTTACAATATATTCCAGTTGTTCTCTTCTCATTACATTGCCAAAAAATGGGGATTGTTTCTTCCTAATATTGTAAATTAGCTCTCTTTTTGATTTAGCCTCTTTCAGAACGTTTTCATTACTCTTCTTGGCTGTCCATGGTATTCTCAACATTCTTCTGTAGAACCCCATTTCTACAAACTTCAGTGATTTTCTTGTTTGTTGTCCTATTGTCCATGATTCACATCCATATGTTAAGATTGACTCTACATAACATTTAAGAACTATTTTTCTTGTTTCTATTGTCAAAAATGGATTGCATAGTATCTTCCTCATTTTTTGGAAAACTGCTTTTGCCTGAGCAATTATAAATCTCACCTCTTTTCCGGGGACATTATGAATGTAAATAGCGCCGTTTTTACAGAACGCTTCTTGTTCGGTGGCGCAGTGTGAACGATCGGGATGAACACTTTGTTGATTGCTGGAACGGGAACTGAGCCGGTATGGGAATGACACACCTGCAGTAAAGCTAGTACGTTTTAAAGTCTCAAAGTCTAATCTTCTCTGAGCATTATATATACTAAAGGGAGGTCAAAAAGTAATGCACACCAATTTTTTTCTCGGCTAATAATAAAGATAGGAATATGAAATTTTGCACACTTGGAATATGACATGTTCCAATTATGTGAACCAAATTGCACAGCATTCTGATAAATATTACGCAATCTATGAACCGTTAAATTGGAGCTTGTCAACAATGTCCGTTACAAACAGCGAATTGTCATAGAATTTCTGGTTGCGGAAAAAGGAACTGTGGCAAACATTCATAAACGACTGTGTGCAGTGTACAAATGTTCTGCAGTCGATAGGAGCACAGTTAGTCGCTGGGTTCAGAGAATTAAAGCTGCAGAAAGTGTACGAGTGGAGCTGCATGATTTACCGCGTTCTGGACGGCTACCAGCACAGACATGTTAAACCGGGCTGATGCCATTATTCGTAAGGATAGGCGTATCACTAGTCAGCAATTGGCATTGCAGCTTACAGTCAGCAAGGGAAGTGCAATCGCAATTTTTAAAACTCTCGGATATTCAAAGATTTGCGCTCGATGGGTTCCTCGGTGCCTAACAAATGATCACAGAGTTCAAAGGAAAACATTCTGTTCTGAATTGTTGGAGCGCTTCGGTGTTGAAGGAGAAATGTTTTTGTCAAAAATTGTTACCGGTGACGAAACGTTGGCACATTATTATGAGCCTGAAACAAAAATGCAGTCAATGGAATGGCATCATCCGCAGTCACCAAAAAGAAAAAAATTCAAAACATCTCCATCAGCCGGAAAGGTGATGATCACTGTCTTCTGGGACATTGATGGTGTGATTCTTGTTGATGTAATGACAAGAGGTGAGACAATCAACTCGACAGCTTACATCAATATACTGACAAAACTCAAAAATCGGTTACACAGAGTTCGGCCTAATAAGCCATCTGCAGATTTGTTGCTTCAACATGACAATGCACGCCCTCACACAAGTCTGGTAACACGGGAAGCAATCAACAAATTTGGTTGGACTGTACTGCCCCATCCTCCTTACAGCCCTGATCTGGCTCCCTCAGATTTCCATCTGTTTGGACCACTCAAAAAATTCCTGCGTGGGACACACTTTGACAATAATGAGGGTGTGATCCGTGCAGTTAAAAAATGGCTACGCGAGCAGGACAAAACTTGGTACAAACGAGGCATTCATGACCTAGTTTCGCGTTGGCGTAAGGCAATACGCTTGGACGGAGATTATGTTGACAAATAGGTAGTGTCAAGGGGATGTTCAGCTACAATCTGTGAAAATTTCACACATTTTGCCCGAATAGTTTCCGAGAAAAAAATTGGTGTGCATTACTTTTTGACCTCCCTACGTATATATATATATATTGTTTTGTTCGTTCGCCGGCTTTTAGCTCTGACGAAGTCCCTAGATACTAGGAACTGAATTTTGCGCGTTAATCCATTTTTCCCTAGCGGCCTGCACAGGGTTCCCTCGCCGCACAGGCAGATAACTTCGACTTTGGAGGTACTCATATTTTTTTCCGTCGATGAGTAATTGACGTTTCAAACCGGGCCTCCCTGCTGAGACCAGGGGTGGTTGCCGCAAATAGAAATCATAAATAAAAATTCCAACCGGTGTAGCCGGGATTTGAACCCACAAACTCTCAGTCTCGGGGCCCGGCGTCTTGCCTCAAGACCAACCAGTCCCCGAGCCTTATATGATACATGGCCTAATGCAGGTGGCATTGATTTATTAAATTTAATTAACATTTTCTGTTGTCAGGAGTTTGGTAAATGAAACAAAAAGAGACACTTTACCTGTGGAATGTGGCGTGTCGATAATGTAGTGTTAGCAGCTCCCGCATTTGTTTATCATCAGCACACATTGATGCTTAATAAAGGTCACTATAAAGGTCACTAACGTCATATTCCTTATACGCCACTTCGCGTGACGGGGCTCTTTACATTACTTTATTTTACACATTGGGTAATGTGGTCAGAACTCCGCCAGGTCGTCTTTCCAGAAACACATCTTCTATGTTCATTTGACGTTGGGTGAACCTAAACTAAAGTCAGTAGGGAAGTGAAGCCGTTGTCAGTTTTTCAGTAGACTAATTCACTGGCACGGATTTCCTCCAGAATTGGTGCGCGTTATAACGAGTTCACGGTCGTAGACGCAGACCAAGATTAACATGGACGAATAACATCAAAAGTTGAACAAGTCAGACTATTTCAACCTGAACCATCAAAGCAAGAGACAGAGCGGGATGGCGCTCCATGGTAGCCAAACTTTGATGGGGAGATAGCACTCGATGATGATGATGATAACGAGGTCATGTTAATAGAGGCAGAGGCAGACCAAGACTAACATGGACGAATAACATCAAAAGTTGAACAAGTCAGACTATTTCAACCTGAACCATCAAAGCAAGAGACAGAGTGGGACGGCGCTCCATGGTAGCCAACCTTCGATGCGGAGACAGCACTCGATGGTGATGATAACGAGGTCATGGTATTACTGAGTGCTTGCCTCTTTTATTTACAGGATCCAACTGAGGAGTCCGTGCTTAACTTAAGATTCTTCTCTCACGAAAAAAAACATCTTATTCTATGTCACCTTTAATGATAATTTTGAAGTAAAAATTAATTTGGCATCTGTCACTAAAACACATGATATCCGATGACTATTTCTTTGGGATACAGCGAAAAAAAAAAACATGTTCAATGACCATTGACAAATTAGATCGAAAAAGTGGAATCAATCAATTCCAGCTATCAAGCGAAGAAACCGCACAAAATAAAATCACTAATGAAAGAACAAATCAAATATTAGGTTTACCCACTCCCCCGCACCTCTAAACTACACAGTAAACTTTGCAGGCGCTAGAGAAGCCGTACACGAACCAGGAATCTGTGCAACGAAGAAAAACAATGAACAAGGACACTGACCTAAATTAATCGTGACGATTATGTTTACAAAAATCCAAGATATATTTTCTGCTATAAAGTATTTTTATTCTCATAATTATCCTAACACACGTCTTTCATTATTTATGTTTGCTACATTCTTGTCTTGTTATTATATTTCCAAATTAGAAACAGTTTCTAATAGATAATTATTGCATTTATGAAACAAGACAGTACGAACATGTTACAATTATATTTTCTTCGGTGACATCTCAGCCCAGGAAGTAATATAAAAAATATTAACAATAAAGCTAAAATAACTTTAAATAGCACATATATATATATATATATATATATATATATATATATATATATATATATATATATATCAGAATAGAAATTGTGTTAACGTCAGACCAGTTGAATGCTTACATCAGAGTGCAGCAAATCTCCAAGCGCAGTTAATCTTCTCAGGCTGCAATAGCTTGTTCAAGACAGCAAGAAATTCAAACGTCTGTAGAGCATTTCACAGAAGACGGCAGCGTGGGCTGGATAAATCGAAATAATATGCCAAGCAGCTAGAATGATGACGTAACAAAGCTAAGAGAATGCATTGTTTGTTTAATCTGAGCAACATTTTTTTTGAAAAATGAAATAGAGCTAAAGCTCATGTATATGACACAAATGTCAGTGAATGAGTACGTGCTGAAGGTACGTCCAGGAATTCAGAATAAATGTCTATCAAGAGAATTTGTTTTGGTGGGGATTAGAAAAGTCTTGTAAGGAAAAATGTAAGGTAAAGGTAAAGTACTCAAGAAGGAGATACAAGTAAAGAAATTAGAATCAGAATAGCTAAAGCAGCAATGTCTTTCAGAAGCTTTGAAAAGTTGTGGAAATCAAAACTAATCAGCACAAACACAAAACTTAGGCTATTCAAATCAAATGTACTATCAACCCTTACGTATGCGTGTGAAAGCTGGAAAACAACAAGAGATATAGAAACAAAGTTGAACGCATTCGAAAATAAATGTCTAAGGAAAATACTTGGTACAGAGTGGAACGAATTCAAAACAAACGAGGAAATTAGAGAAATCGCCAATCAACCACTAATATCTTCAGTAATAAAGAAAAGACGATGGTCATATGTTGGACATGTGATGAGAAGAGATAATAACCGAATAGCAAAGCAGGCCCTCATATGGGAAACAACAGGTAAGAGAAAAAGAGGAAGACCCAGGGAGACACTGAGAAGAACATTGATGAGAGAGGCAAGAGCAACAGGGTTTGGCTCCCTCAATGAGATAGAGCTGCTTGCACAGAACAGAGACAAATGGCGAGATTTGATAAAATATCTTTAAAAGAAAACTGCTAGAACACAAATTCAGATATGAGAAGGTGTATCTTGGTCTACGCCCTATGGGCCGGCAACGGCTCGAAAGGTCAATAGATAGATAGATAGAAAGTACTCAACTTGAATAGGCGTCTTAGAACGCGATATTTCACTCATATGTGCTCAGCCGCCTGTCCAGAAGTGTTGGAGACTTCTGGATAGTGTCGCCTCAAGCATCGAAACTCACGATACGAGGGGACATTCTTCAATTTTCCAGAGTACTATCCTGGTTCTCATTTCTGCAAGCGGCCGGGTCGACCGCGGGGTTAATTTTTTTCCAACTACGAGTACAATTCACACTGCTTCCAGTGTGAATCGAACATGGGTTGTCCGAACGTTGGTAGCCCAGTCGGGTGGTTTTCCCAAATAGTCTACCGAGGCCCCAGGAAAAAAAAAATGTAATCAGATATTATACAGGATGGTTGGTTTGTTGGAAAGCAAAGTGTAGAACACCATGTCGGTTCAGAGTGGTGTATGTAATACGGTGTATGAAATATGGTGTAATGTCCTTAGTTTTAGGACAATATGCACATTTTCTCATTATAATGCGCTCAGCGCCTTATTTCTCCAAAAATTTTGGTGAATATAGCAACCATTCAGCCGAGCGATCGAACTCGACATCCATCAGCAGTCCAGTTAAAAGCCAATTCTCTACTGCAGCTTATATTAATAGTTGAAGGCTCCGAGTAATCGTCAAATATATATTTATCTATTTTTCTTTCGAGCTGAAGAGGACACTTTGATCAGAAAATGCTGACTCTTTATTTCCAACGATCTTTGTTATTATGGGTCAATCCTTGCACAGGTCCCAAACTGTATTTCGCAAAACGTAATTGTTATAGTAACCACAGAATATTTATTGAATTTCTTCATAAGGGCTCAAAAGGGCATTACATCACATTTATAGTAATCATAAGTTCTCACAATTTGTTTACTTACGAACTTGTTATGGAATATATTGAAGCACAGTTCTTGGAATTTTTAATCACAATTTCACAACTAAATGTTCATAAGGGCAATATTTTTTACTTGTTCTTTCTTACTGTCTACTACTTGGAGAATTATAACTTTACTTGAATATTACTAACTACTCTTCCTGACTAACTTTCTTGACTAAACTTCTAATCTTCCGAGCATAACTAACTGGCTCAACTTTCTAATCTCGATCCTAGTTCTAGTTCTTCTTGAACTAATCTATCGTGTAGAAGTTTAAATACCTCAACATCATTTGGCGTGTGGAATTTCTTCAGGCAATGAAATTGTCACAGTTGTCGCAAAGTGACAATTTGCGACCCTTTTAGCCAAACAATTCACACAACTGTTATTCCACAGCCAAATTTCCATTTCAGAGCTGTGACTCAAAGTTCAACTTATGTCCAAGACTTTACCATTCTATGACTTCAGTCTCAATAGTGTCAAAACAAACTGTTTGTGACTATCATACCCATGGTCAGTTTTGACCTCTCTAAGTCTCAAAACAATTATTACTTCATGACTTTGACCTGTCCTGGTAGCTGTTTACAGGGCAGTAAAGTCATACCCCCAAATCATGAGCTTATTTATCCCCATTTCCACAAGAACCTGCGTGGAAATTTCCATTCCCACAACTTATTTTGTCCAGTACTTATTCTGAATATTCCTACCTTAGCTTTGTTCACTACCCCCAATGAACTTTCTATTCCCTTAACTTGTCATGTCCAGTATATTTCTACCTTTCCTTCCTACACACTTTCTGTGTGTCCACAAAGAGCCATAGAGGTGAAAACAGATCTATACATATGTTTCACAGATTACACCAAGACATTTGATAAAGTAAAGCACCAAGAAATAATCAACATTTTAGAAAGCATAAACGTAGACAGCAAATATCTAAGAATAATAAATAACATGTACTGGCAACAAACAGCGGCCATAAGAACTGGAAATCAATTAGGAATGTTTCAACAAATAAAACAGGGTGTTAGACACGGTTGTGTGCTGTCACCAGATTTGTTTAATAGGGGCCCTCGGTAGCCTAGTTGGGAAAACCACCCGACTGGACTACCGACGTTCGGACAACCCGTGTTCGATTCCCGCTGGGAGCAGTGTGAGTTGTACTCGTGGTTGGAAAGAAAATATACCCCCACGGTCGACCCTGCCGTTGGTAGAAATGGGTACCAGGGTATTACCCTGGGAAGGTGAGGAATGTCGCCTCGCATCTGAGTTTCGATGCTTGAGGCGACACTATACAGGAATCTCCGAACATTTCTGGATAGGCGGCCGAGCACATATGGGTGTAAACTCGCGTGCTAAGACGCCGGTTCAAGTCTCGTACTTTACCTTTACCTTTACCTTTGTTTAATATTTATAGTGAGATTATTTTAAGATCCATAAGGGACATGCCTGGAATAACAATTGGAGGTCATAATATAAATAATATAAGATATGCTGATGATACAGTCTTAATCGCTAAGTGTGAAAATGAGTTACAAGAAATGTTGGACATTATAGTGAAGGAAAGCAAAAATAAAGGACTCAGCCTTAATAACAAAAAAGACAGAGGTAATGGTAACAACAAAGAAAAAGACATTACCTCAGTGCAAAATAAAGACAAGTGGAACAATATTAAAACAGGTAAATGAATTTAAATATTCGGGAACTTTGTTAACCTCAGACGGAAGATGTACAAAAGAGGTGAGATGCAGAATGGCTCAGGCAAAAGCAGCTTTCCAAAAAATGAGGAAGATACTATGCAATCCATTTTTGACAATAGAAACAAGAAAAAGAGTTCTTAAATGTTATGTAGAGCCAGTCTTAAATCTATGGATGCGAATCATGGACAATAGGACAACAGACAAGAAAATCACTGGAGTCTGTAGAAATGTTCAAAAAGTTCTGAAAGAGGTGAAAGCAAAATAGAGAACTAATTTCCAATATTAGAAAGAGACAATCATCATATTTTGGCCATGTAATGAGAAGAGAACAACTGGAATATATTGTAACAACTGGAAAAATTGAGGGACGAAGAGATAGAGGGAAGCAAAGAGAAAAAATAACAGACAGCTTAAGAGAATGGCTTGATAGAAGGTCAAATACAGAAGTGGTAAATAGCTTCTGAAATCGAAAATTGTGGAGAGAAATGATCGCCTACGCCAGTAGGCCCGGTACTTGATGATGATGATTTCCAACGATCTTTGTTATTATGGGTTAAACCGTGCACATGTCCCGCATTGTATCTCGCCAAACGTTTCTGTTCTTGGCGAGCATCTTAATATCGGCTGTAGAGTTGATGCCTGTTGTTATTGTCTCTAGCTTCGATGTTCTTTTTAAAGTTTCTCTCCCTACAGGCGCAATATGCAAATATTGCCATCTGTCCCACATATAGCAAATATATTATACCATTAAGCCCGTGCCGCTTTACTTGCCCATAAAATAATATTCGGTACCCATTTAAGGCTGTGTCCCATATATAGCATATGTATTATACCATCCGCCCCTTATATAGTATGTGTATTATACTTTCTGTCCCATATATAACACTTGTATTATACCATCCGAACCTTATATAGTATGTGTATTATACTTTCTGTCCCATATATAACACTTGTATTATGCCAACCGAACCTTATATAGTATGTGTATTGTACTTTCTGTCCCAAATATAACACTTGTATTATACCATCCGAACCTTATATTGTATGTGTATTATACTTTCTGTCCCATATATAACACTTGTATTATACCATCCGAACCTTATATTGTATGTGTATTATACTTTCTGTCCCATATATAACACTTGTATTATACCATCCGAACCTTATATAGTATGTGTATTATACTTTCTGTCCCATATATAACACTTGTATTATACCATCCGAACATTATATAGTATGTGTATTATACTTTCTGTCCCATATATAACACTTGTATTATACCATTCGAACCTTATATAGTATGTGTATTATACTTTCTGTCCCATATATAACACTTGTATTATACCATCCGAACCTTATATAGTATGTGCATTATACTTTCTGTCCCATATATAACACTTGTATTATACCATCCAAACCTTATATAGTATGTGTATTATACTTTCTGTCCCATATATAACATTTGTATTATACCATCCGAACTTTATATAGTATGTGTATTATACTTTCTGTCCCATATATAACATTTGTATTATACCATCCGAACATTATATAGTATGTGTATTATACTTTCTGTCCCATATATAACATTTGTATTATACCATCCGAACATTATATAGTATGTGTATTATACTTTCTGTCCCATATATAACACTTGTATTATACCATCCGAACCTTATATAATATGTGTATTATACTTTCTGTCCCATATATAACATTTGTATTATACCATCCGAACCTTATATAGTATGTGTATTATACTTTCTGTCCCATATATAACATTTGTATTATACCATCCGAACATTATATAGTATGTGTATTATACTTTCTGTCCCATATATAACATTTAAATTATACCATCCGAACATTATATAGTATGTGTATTATACTTTCTGTCCCATATATAACACTTGTATTATACCATCCGAACCTTATATAATATGTGTATTATACTTTTTTGTCCCATATATATCATATATATTATACCATCCGCCTCTTATATAGTATGTGTATTATACTTTCTGTCCCATATATAACACTTGTATTATACCATCCGAACCTTATATAGTATGTGCATTATACTTTCTGTCCCATATATAACACTTGTATTATACCATCCAAACCTTATATAGTATGTGTATTATACTTTCTGTCCCATATATAACATTTGTATTATACCATCCGAACCTTATATAGTATGTGTATTATACTTTCTGTCCCATATATAACATTTGTATTATACCATCCGAACATTATATAGTATGTGTATTATACTTTCTGTCCCATATATAACATTTGTATTATACCATCCGAACATTATATAGTATGTGTATTATACTTTCTGTCCCATATATAACACTTGTATTATACCATCCGAACCTTATATAATATGTGTATTATACTTTTTTGTCCCATATATATCATATATATTATACCATCCGCCTCTTATATAGTATGTGTATTATACTTTCTGTCCCATATATAACACTTGTATTATACCATCCGAACCTTATATAGTATGTGTATTATACTTTCTGTCCCATATATAACACTTGTATTATACCATCCGAACCTTATATAGTATGTGCATTATACTTTCTGTCCCATATATAACACTTGTATTATACCATCCGAACCTTATATAGTATGTGCATTATACTTTCTGTCCTATATATAACACTTGTATTATACCATCCAAACCTTATATAGCATGTGTATTATACTTTCTGTCCCATATATAACATTTGTATTATACCATCCGAACCTTATATAGTATGTGCATTATACTTTTTGTCCCATATATAACACTTGTATTATACCATCCGAACCTTATATAGTATGTGCATTATACTTTCTGTCCCATATATAACACTTGTATTATACCATCCAAACCTTATATAGTATGTGTATTATACTTTCTGTCCCATATATAACATTTGTTTTATACCATCCGAACCTTATATAGTATGTGCATTATACTTTCTGTCCCATATATAACACTTGTATTATACCATCCAAACCTTATATAGTATGTGTATTATACTTTCTGTCCCATATATAACATTTGTATTATACCATCCGAACATTATATAGTATGTGTATTATACTTTCTGTCCCATATATAACACTTGTATTATACCATCCGAACCTTATATAATATGTGTATTATACTTTTTTGTCCCATATATATCATATATATTATACCATCCGCCCCTTATATAGTATGTGTATTATACTTTCTGTCCCATATATAACACTTGTATTATACCATCCGAACCTTATATAGTATGTGTATTATACTTTCTGTCCCATATATAACACTTGTATTATACCATTCGAACCTTATATAGTATGTGTATTATACTTTCTGTCCCATATATAACACTTGTATTATACCATCCAAACCTTATATAGTATGTGTATTATACTTTCTGTCCCATATATAACACTTGTATTATACCATCCGAACCTTATATAGTATGTGTATTATACTTTCTGTCATATATATAACACTTGTATTATACCATCCGACCTTATATAGTATTTGCATTATACTTTTTGTCCCATATATAACACTTGTATTATACCATCCGAACCTTATATAGTATGTGCATTATACTTTCTGTCCCATATATAACACTTGTATTATACCATCCAAACCTTATATAGTATGTGTATTATACTTTCTGTCCCATATATAGCATATGTATTATACCATCCGCCCCTTATATAGCATGTGTATTATACTTTCTGCCCCATATATAACACTTGTATTATACCATCCGAACCTTATATAGTATGTGTATTATACTTTCTGTCCCATATATAACACTTGTATTATACCATCCGAACATTATATAGTATGTGTATTATACTTTCTGTCCCATATATAACACTTGTATTATACCATCCGAACCTTATATAATATGTGTATTATACTTTTTTGTCCCACATATATCATATATATTATACCATCCGCCCCTTATATAGTATGTGTATTATACTTTCTGTCCCATATATAACACTTGTATTATACCATCCGAACCTTATATAGTATGTGTATTATACTTTCTGTCCCATATATAACACTTGTATTATACCATTCGAACCTTATATAGTATGTGCATTATACTTTTTGTCCCATATATAACACTTGTATTATACCATCCGAACCTTATATAGTATGTGCATTATACTTTCTGTCCCATATATAACACTTGTATTATACCATCCAAACCTTATATAGTATGTGTATTATACTTTCTGTCCCATATATAACATTTGTATTATACCATCCAAACCTTATACAGTATGTGTATCATACTTTCTGTCCCATATATAACACTTGTATTATACCATCCGAACCTTATATAATATGTGTATTATACTTTTTTGTCCCATATATATCATATATATTATACCATCCGCCCCTTATATAGTATGTGTATTATACTTTCTGTCCCATATATAACACTTGTATTATACCATCCGAACCTTATATAGTATGTGTATTATACTTTCTGTCCCATATATAACACTTGTATTATACCATTCGAACCTTATATAGTATGTGTATTATACTTTCTGTCCCATATATAACATTTGTATTATACCATCCGAACATTATATAGTATGTGTATGATACTTTCTGTCCCATATATAACACTTGTATTATACCATCCGAACCTTATATAATATGTGTATTATACTTTTTTGTCCCATATATATCATATATATTATACCATCCGCCCCTTATATAGTATGTGTATTATACTTTCTGTCCCATATATAACACTTGTATTATACCATCCGAACCTTATATAGTATGTGTATTATACTTTCTGTCCCATATATAACACTTGTATTATACCATCCGAACCTTATATAGTATGTGCATTATACTTTCTGTCCCATATATAACACTTGTATTATACCATCCGAACCTTATATAGTATGTGCATTATACTTTCTGTCCAATATATAACACTTGTATTATACCATCCAAACCTTATATAGTATGTGTATTATACTTTCTGTCCCATATATAACATTTGTATTATACCATCCGAACCTTATATAGTATGTGCATTATACTTTTTGTCCCATATATAACACTTGTATTATACCATCCGAACCTTATATAGTATGTGCATTATACTTTCTGTCCCATATATAACACTTGTATTATACCATCCAAACCTTATATAGTATGTGTATTATACTTTCTGTCCCATATATAACATTTGTATTATACCATCCGAACCTTATATAGTATGTGCATTATACTTTCTGTCCCATATATAACACTTGTATTATACCATCCAAACCTTATATAGTATGTGTATTATACTTTCTGTCCCATAAATAACATTTGTATTATACCATCCGCCCCTTATAAAGTATGTGTATTATACTTTCTTTCCCATATATAACACTTGTATTATACCATCCGAACCTTATATAATATGTGTATTATACTTTTTTGTCCCATATATATCATATATATTATACCATCCGCCCCTTATATAGTATGTGTATTATACTTTCTGTCCCATATATAACAATTGTATTATACCATCCGAACCTTATATAGTATGTGTATTATACTTTCTGTCCCATATATAACACTTGTATTATACCATTCGAACCTTATATAGTATGTGTATTATACTTTCTGTCCCATATATAACACTTGTATTATACCATCCAAACCTTATATAGTATGTGTATTATACTTTCTGTCCCATATATAACATTTGTATTATACCATCCGAACATTATATAGTATGTGTATTATACTTTCTGTCCCATATATAACACTTGTATTATACCATCCGAACCTTATATAATATGTGTATTATACTTTTTTGTCCCATATATAGCATATGTATTATACCATCCGCCCCTTATATAGCATGTGTATTATACTTTCTGCCCCATTTATAACACTTGTATTATACCATCCGAACCTTATATAGTATGTGTATTATACTTTCTGTCCCATATATAACACTTGTATTATACCATCCGAACATTATATAGTATGTGTATTATACTTTCTGTCCCATATATAACACTTGTATTATACCATTCGAACCTTATATAGTATGTGTATTATACTTTCTGTCCCATATATAACACTTGTATTATACCATCCAAACCTTATATAGTATGTGTATTATACTTTCTGTCCCATATATAACATTTGTATTATACCATCCGAACCTTATATAGTATGT
The DNA here is from genome assembly GCA_032433765.1 of Megaustenia siamemsis. Classification (NCBI taxonomy): domain Eukaryota; kingdom Metazoa; phylum Mollusca; class Gastropoda; order Stylommatophora; family Ariophantidae; genus Megaustenia; species Megaustenia siamemsis. The sequence continues at coordinate 59,606,168 of JAVIAB010000050.1, read as the reverse complement.
GTATTATACTTACTGTCCCATATATAACATTTGTATTATACCATCCGAACATTATATAGTATGTGTATTATACTTTCTGTCCCATATATAACATTTGTATTATACCATCCGAACATTATATAGTATGTGTATTATACTTTCTGTCCCATATATAACACTTGTATTATACCATCCGAACCTTATATAATATGTGTATTATACTTTTTTGTCCCATATATATCATATATATTATACCATCCGCCTCTTATATAGTATGTGTATTATACTTTCTGTCCCATATATAACACTTGTATTATACCATCCGAACCTTATATAGTATGTGTATTATACTTTCTGTCCCATATATAACACTTGTATTATACCATCCGAACCTTATATAGTATGTGCATTATACTTTTTGTCCCATATATAACACTTGTATTATACCATCCGAACCTTATATAGTATGTGCATTATACTTTCTGTCCCATATATAACATTGTATTATACCATCCGAACCTTATATAGTATGTGCATTATACTTTTTGTCCCATATATAACACTTGTATTATACCATCCGAACCTTATATAGTATGTGCATTATATTTTTTGTCCCATATATAACACTTGTATTATACCATCCGAACCTTATATAGTATGTGCATTATACTTTCTGTCCCATATATAACACTTGTATTATACCATCCAAACCTTATATAGTATGTGTATTATACTTTCTGTCCCATATATAACATTTGTATTATACCATCCGAACCTAATATAGTATGTGCATTATACTTTCTGTCCCATATATAACACTTGTATTATACCATCCAAACCTTATATAGTATGTGTATTATACTTTCTGTCCCATATATAACATTTGTATTATACAGTCCGAACATTATATAGTATGTGTATTATACTTTCTGTCCCATATATAACACTTGTATTATACCATCCGAACCTTATTTAATATGTGTATTATACTTTTTTGTCCCATATATATCATATATATTATACCATCCGCCCCTTATATAGTATGTGTATTATACTTTCTGTCCCATATATAACACTTGTATTATACCATCCGAACCTTATATAGTATGTGTATTATACTTTCTGTCCCATATATAACACTTGTATTATACCATTCGAACCTTATATAGTATGTGTATTATACTTTCTGTCCCATATATAACACTTGTATTATACCATCCAAACCTTATATAGTATGTGTATTATACTTTCTGTCCCATATATAACACTTGTATTATACCATCCGAACCTTATATAGTATGTGTATTATACTTTCTGTCCCATATATAACACTTGTATTATACCATCCGAACCTTATATAGTATTTGCATTATACTTTTTGTCCCATATATAACACTTGTATTATACCATCCGAACCTTATATAGTATGTGCATTATACTTTCTGTCCCATATATAACACTTGTATTATACCATCCAAACCTTATATAGTATGTGTATTATACTTTCTGTCCCATATATAGCATATGTATTATACCATCCGCCCCTTATATAGTATGTGTATTATACTTTCTGTCCCATATATAACACTTGTATTATACCATTCGAACCTCATATAGTATGTGCATTATACTTTTTGTCCCATATATAACACTTGTATTATACCATCCGAACCTTATATAGTATGTGCATTATACTTTCTGTCCCATATATAACACTTGTATTATACCATCCAAACCTTATATAGTATGTGTATTATACTTTCTGTCCCATATATAACATTTGTATTATACCATCCAAACCTTATATAGTATGTGTATCATACTTTCTGTCCCATATATAACACTTGTATTATACCATCCGAACCTTATATAATATGTGTATTATACTTTTTTGTCCCATATATATCATATATATTATACCATCCGCCCCTTATATAGTATGTGTATTATACTTTCTGTCCCATATATAACATTTGTATTATACCATCCGAACATTATATAGTATGTGTATTATACTTTCTGTCCCATATATAACACTTGTATTATACCATCCGAACCTTATATAATATGTGTATTATACTTTTTTGTCCCTTATATATCATATATATTATACCATCCGCCCTTATATAGTATGTGTATTATACTTTCTGTCCCATATATAACACTTGTATTATACCATCCGAACCTTATATAGTATGTGTATTATACTTTCTGTCCCATATATAACACTTGTATTATACCATCCGAACCTTATATAGTATGTGCATTATACTTTCTGTCCCATATATAACACTTGTATTATACCATCCAAACCTTATATAGTATGTGTATTATACTTTCTGTCCCATATATAACATTTGTATTATACCATCCGAACCTTATATAGTATGTGCATTATACTTTTTGTCCTATATATAACACTTGTATTATACCATCCGAACCTTATATAGTATGTGCATTATACTTTCTGTCCCATATATAACACTTGTATTATACCATTCGAACCTTATATAGTATGTGTATTATACTTTCTGTCCCATATATAACATTTGTATTATACCATCCGAACCTTATATAGTATGTGCATTATACTTTCTGTCCCATATATAACACTTGTATTATACCATCCAAACCTTATATAGTATGTGTATTATACTTTACTGTCCCATAAATAACATTTGTATTATACCATCCGCCCCTTATAAAGTATGTGTATTATACTTTCTGTCCCATATATAACACTTGTATTATACCATCCGAACCTTATATAATATGTGTATTATACTTTTTTGTCCCATATATATCATATATATTATACCATCCGCCCCTTATATAGTATGTGTATTATACTTTCTGTCCCATATATAACACTTGTATTATACCATCCGAACCTTATATAGTATGTGTATTATACTTTCTGTCCCATATATAACACTTGTATTATACCATTCGAACCTTATATAGTATGTGTATTATACTTTCTGTCCCATATATAACACTTGTATTATACCATCCAAACCTTATATAGTATGTGTATTATACTTTCTGTCCCATATATAACATTTGTATTATACCATCCGAACATTATATAGTATGTGTATTATACTTTCTGTCCCATATATAACACTTGTATTATACCATCCGAACCTTATATAATATGTGTATTATACTTTTTTGTCCCATATATACCATATATATTATACCATCCGCCCCTTATATAGTATGTGTATTATACTTTCTGTCCCATATATAACACTTGTATTATACCATCCGAACCTTATATAGTATGTGTATTATACTTTCTGTCCCTTATATAACACTTGTATTATACCATCCGAACCTTATATAGTATTTGCATTATACTTTTTGTCTTATATATAACACTTGTATTATACCATCCGAACCTTATATAGTATGTGCATTATACTTTCTGTCCCATATATAACACTTGTATTATACCATCCGAACCTTATATAGTATGTGTATTATACTTTCTGTCCCATATATAGCATATGTATTATACCATCCGCCCCTTATAAAGCATGTGTATTATACTTTCTGCCCCATATATAACACTTGTATTATACCATCCGAACCTTATATAGCATGTGTATTATACTTTCTGTCCCATATATAACACTTGTATTATACCATCCGAACATTATATAGTATGTGTATTATACTTTCTGTCCCATATATAACACTTGTATTATACCATCCGAACCTTATATAATATGTGTATTATACTTTTTTGTCCCATATATATCATATATATTATACCATCCGCCCCCTATATAGTATGTGTATTATACTTTCTGTCCCATATATAACACTTGTATTATACCATTCAAACCTTATATAGTATGTGCATTATACTTTTTGTCCCATATATAACACTTGTATTATACCATCCGAACCTTATATAGTATGTGCATTATACTTTCTGTCCCATATATAACACTTGTATTATACCATCCAAACCTTATATAGTATGTGTATTATACTTTCTGTCCCATATATAACATTTGTATTATACCATCCAAACCTTATATAGTATGTGTATTATACTTTCTGTCCCATATATAACACTTGTATTATACCATCCGAACCTTATATAATATGTGTATTATACTTTTTTGTCCCATATATATCATATATATTATACCATCCGCCCCTTATATAGTATGTGTATTATACTTTCTGTCCCATATATAACACTTGTATTATACCATCCGAACCTTATATAGTATGTGTATTATACTTTCTGTCCCATATATAACACTTGTATTATACCATTCGAACCTTATATAGTATGTGTATTATACTTTCTGTCCCATATATAACACTTGTATTATACCATCCGAACCTTATATAGTATGTGCATTATACTTTTTGTCCCATATATAACACTTGTATTATACCATCCGAACCTTATATAGTATGTGCATTATACTTTCTGTCCCATATATAACACTTGTATTATACCATTCGAACCTTATATAGTATGTGTATTATACTTTCTGTCCCATATATAACATTTGTATTATACCATCCGAACCTTATATAGTATGTGCATTATACTTTCTGTCCCATATATAACACTTGTATTATACCATCCAAACCTTATATAGTATGTGTATTATACTTTACTGTCCCATAAATAACATTTGTATTATACCATCCGCCCCTTATAAAGTATGTGTATTATACTTTCTGTCCCATATATAACACTTGTATTATACCATCCGAACCTTATATAATATGTGTATTATACTTTTTTGTCCCATATATATCATATATATTATACCATCCGCCCCTTATATAGTATGTGTATTATACTTTCTGTCCCATATATAACACTTGTATTATACCATCCGAACCTTATATAGTATGTGTATTATACTTTCTGTCCCATATATAACACTTGTATTATACCATTCGAACCTTATATAGTATGTGTATTATACTTTCTGTCCCATATATAACACTTGTATTATACCATCCAAACCTTATATAGTATGTGTATTATACTTTCTGTCCCATATATAACATTTGTATTATACCATCCGAACATTATATAGTATGTGTATTATACTTTCTGTCCCATATATAACACTTGTATTATACCATCCGAACCTTATATAATATGTGTATTATACTTTTTTGTCCCATATATATCATATATATTATACCATCCGCCCCTTATATAGTATGTGTATTATACTTTCTGTCCCATATATAACACTTGTATTATACCATCCGAACCTTATATAGTATGTGTATTATACTTTCTGTCCCTTATATAACACTTGTATTATACCATCCGAACCTTATATAGTATTTGCATTATACTTTTTGTCTTATATATAACACTTGTATTATACCATCCGAACCTTATATAGTATGTGCATTATACTTTCTGTCCCATATATAACACTTGTATTATACCATCCGAACCTTATATAGTATGTGTATTATACTTTCTGTCCCATATATAGCATATGTATTATACCATCCGCCCCTTATAAAGCATGTGTATTATACTTTCTGCCCCATATATAACACTTGTATTATACCATCCGAACCTTATATAGCATGTGTATTATACTTTCTGTCCCATATATAACACTTGTATTATACCATCCGAACATTATATAGTATGTGTATTATACTTTCTGTCCCATATATAACACTTGTATTATACCATCCGAACCTTATATAATATGTGTATTATACTTTTTTGTCCCATATATATCATATATATTATACCATCCGCCCCCTATATAGTATGTGTATTATACTTTCTGTCCCATATATAACACTTGTATTATACCATTCAAACCTTATATAGTATGTGCATTATACTTTTTGTCCCATATATAACACTTGTATTATACCATCCGAACCTTATATAGTATGTGCATTATACTTTCTGTCCCATATATAACACTTGTATTATACCATCCAAACCTTATATAGTATGTGTATTATACTTTCTGTCCCATATATAACATTTGTATTATACCATCCAAACCTTATATAGTATGTGTATTATACTTTCTGTCCCATATATAACACTTGTATTATACCATCCGAACCTTATATAATATGTGTATTATACTTTTTTGTCCCATATATATCATATATATTATACCATCCGCCCCTTATATAGTATGTGTATTATACTTTCTGTCCCATATATAACACTTGTATTATACCATCCGAACCTTATATAGTATGTGTATTATACTTTCTGTCCCATATATAACACTTGTATTATACCATTCGAACCTTATATAGTATGTGTATTATACTTTCTGTCCCATATATAACACTTGTATTATACCATCCGAACCTTATATAGTATGTGCATTATACTTTTTGTCCCATATATAACACTTGTATTATACCATCCGAACCTTATATAGTATGTGCATTATACTTTCTGTCCCATATATAACACTTGTATTATACCATCCGAACCTTATATAGTATGTGCATTATACTTTTTGTCCCATATATAACACTTGTATTATACCATCCGAACCTTATATAGTATGTGCATTATACTTTCTGTCCCATATATAACACTTGTATTATACCATCCGAACCTTATATAACACTTGTATTATACCATCCGAACATTATATAGTATGTGTATTATACTTTCTGTCCCATATATAACACTTGTATTATACCATCCGAACCTTATATAATATGTGTATTATACTTTTTTGTCCCATATATAGCATATGTATTATACCATCCGCCCCTTATATAGCATGTGTATTATACTTTCTGCCCCATTTATAACACTTGTATTATACCATCCGAACCTTATATAGTATGTGTATTATACTTTCTGTCCCATATATAACACTTGTATTATACCATCCGAACATTATATAGTATGTGTATTATACTTTCTGTCCCATATATAACACTTGTATTATACCATTCGAACCTTATATAGTATGTGTATTATACTTTCTGTCCCATATATAACACTTGTATTATACCATCCAAACCTTATATAGTATGTGTATTATACTTTCTGTCCCATATATAACATTTGTATTATACCATCCGAACCTTATATAGTATGTGTATTATACTTACTGTCCCATATATAACATTTGTATTATACCATCCGAACATTATATAGTATGTGTATTATACTTTCTGTCCCATATATAACATTTGTATTATACCATCCGAACATTATATAGTATGTGTATTATACTTTCTGTCCCATATATAACACTTGTATTATACCATCCGAACCTTATATAATATGTGTATTATACTTTTTTGTCCCATATATATCATATATATTATACCATCCGCCTCTTATATAGTATGTGTATTATACTTTCTGTCCCATATATAACACTTGTATTATACCATCCGAACCTTATATAGTATGTGTATTATACTTTCTGTCCCATATATAACACTTGTATTATACCATCCGAACCTTATATAGTATGTGCATTATACTTTTTGTCCCATATATAACACTTGTATTATACCATCCGAACCTTATATAGTATGTGCATTATACTTTCTGTCCCATATATAACATTGTATTATACCATCCGAACCTTATATAGTATGTGCATTATACTTTTTGTCCCATATATAACACTTGTATTATACCATCCGAACCTTATATAGTATGTGCATTATATTTTTTGTCCCATATATAACACTTGTATTATACCATCCGAACCTTATATAGTATGTGCATTATACTTTCTGTCCCATATATAACACTTGTATTATACCATCCAAACCTTATATAGTATGTGTATTATACTTTCTGTCCCATATATAACATTTGTATTATACCATCCGAACCTAATATAGTATGTGCATTATACTTTCTGTCCCATATATAACACTTGTATTATACCATCCAAACCTTATATAGTATGTGTATTATACTCTCTGTCCCATATATAACATTTGTATTATACAGTCCGAACATTATATAGTATGTGTATTATACTTTCTGTCCCATATATAACACTTGTATTATACCATCCGAACCTTATTTAATATGTGTATTATACTTTTTTGTCCCATATATATCATATATATTATACCATCCGCCCCTTATATAGTATGTGTATTATACTTTCTGTCCCATATATAACACTTGTATTATACCATCCGAACCTTATATAGTATGTGTATTATACTTTCTGTCCCATATATAACACTTGTATTATACCATTCGAACCTTATATAGTATGTGTATTATACTTTCTGTCCCATATATAACACTTGTATTATACCATCCAAACCTTATATAGTATGTGTATTATACTTTCTGTCCCATATATAACACTTGTATTATACCATCCGAACCTTATATAGTATGTGTATTATACTTTCTGTCCCATATATAACACTTGTATTATACCATCCGAACCTTATATAGTATTTGCATTATACTTTTTGTCCCATATATAACACTTGTATTATACCATCCGAACCTTATATAGTATGTGCATTATACTTTCTGTCCCATATATAACACTTGTATTATACCATCCAAACCTTATATAGTATGTGTATTATACTTTCTGTCCCATATATAGCATATGTATTATACCATCCGCCCCTTATATAGTATGTGTATTATACTTTCTGTCCCATATATAACACTTGTATTATACCATTCGAACCTCATATAGTATGTGCATTATACTTTTTGTCCCATATATAACACTTGTATTATACCATCCGAACCTTATATAGTATGTGCATTATACTTTCTGTCCCATATATAACACTTGTATTATACCATCCAAACCTTATATAGTATGTGTATTATACTTTCTGTCCCATATATAACATTTGTATTATACCATCCAAACCTTATATAGTATGTGTATCATACTTTCTGTCCCATATATAACACTTGTATTATACCATCCGAACCTTATATAATATGTGTATTATACTTTTTTGTCCCATATATATCATATATATTATACCATCCGCCCCTTATATAGTATGTGTATTATACTTTCTGTCCCATATATAACATTTGTATTATACCATCCGAACATTATATAGTATGTGTATTATACTTTCTGTCCCATATATAACACTTGTATTATACCATCCGAACCTTATATAATATGTGTATTATACTTTTTTGTCCCTTATATATCATATATATTATACCATCCGCCCCTTATATAGTATGTGTATTATACTTTCTGTCCCATATATAACACTTGTATTATACCATCCGAACCTTATATAGTATGTGTATTATACTTTCTGTCCCATATATAACACTTGTATTATACCATCCGAACCTTATATAGTATGTGCATTATACTTTCTGTCCCATATATAACACTTGTATTATACCATCCAAACCTTATATAGTATGTGTATTATACTTTCTGTCCCATATATAACATTTGTATTATACCATCCGAACCTTATATAGTATGTGCATTATACTTTTTGTCCTATATATAACACTTGTATTATACCATCCGAACCTTATATAGTATGTGCATTATACTTTCTGTCCCATATATAACACTTGTATTATACCATTCGAACCTTATATAGTATGTGTATTATACTTTCTGTCCCATATATAACATTTGTATTATACCATCCGAACCTTATATAGTATGTGCATTATACTTTCTGTCCCATATATAACACTTGTATTATACCATCCAAACCTTATATAGTATGTGTATTATACTTTACTGTCCCATAAATAACATTTGTATTATACCATCCGCCCCTTATAAAGTATGTGTATTATACTTTCTGTCCCATATATAACACTTGTATTATACCATCCGAACCTTATATAATATGTGTATTATACTTTTTTGTCCCATATATATCATATATATTATACCATCCGCCCCTTATATAGTATGTGTATTATACTTTCTGTCCCATATATAACACTTGTATTATACCATCCGAACCTTATATAGTATGTGTATTATACTTTCTGTCCCATATATAACACTTGTATTATACCATTCGAACCTTATATAGTATGTGTATTATACTTTCTGTCCCATATATAACACTTGTATTATACCATCCAAACCTTATATAGTATGTGTATTATACTTTCTGTCCCATATATAACATTTGTATTATACCATCCGAACATTATATAGTATGTGTATTATACTTTCTGTCCCATATATAACACTTGTATTATACCATCCGAACCTTATATAATATGTGTATTATACTTTTTTGTCCCATATATACCATATATATTATACCATCCGCCCCTTATATAGTATGTGTATTATACTTTCTGTCCCATATATAACACTTGTATTATACCATCCGAACCTTATATAGTATGTGTATTATACTTTCTGTCCCTTATATAACACTTGTATTATACCATCCGAACCTTATATAGTATTTGCATTATACTTTTTGTCTTATATATAACACTTGTATTATACCATCCGAACCTTATATAGTATGTGCATTATACTTTCTGTCCCATATATAACACTTGTATTATACCATCCGAACCTTATATAGTATGTGTATTATACTTTCTGTCCCATATATAGCATATGTATTATACCATCCGCCCCTTATAAAGCATGTGTATTATACTTTCTGCCCCATATATAACACTTGTATTATACCATCCGAACCTTATATAGCATGTGTATTATACTTTCTGTCCCATATATAACACTTGTATTATACCATCCGAACATTATATAGTATGTGTATTATACTTTCTGTCCCATATATAACACTTGTATTATACCATCCGAACCTTATATAATATGTGTATTATACTTTTTTGTCCCATATATATCATATATATTATACCATCCGCCCCCTATATAGTATGTGTATTATACTTTCTGTCCCATATATAACACTTGTATTATACCATTCAAACCTTATATAGTATGTGCATTATACTTTTTGTCCCATATATAACACTTGTATTATACCATCCGAACCTTATATAGTATGTGCATTATACTTTCTGTCCCATATATAACACTTGTATTATACCATCCAAACCTTATATAGTATGTGTATTATACTTTCTGTCCCATATATAACATTTGTATTATACCATCCAAACCTTATATAGTATGTGTATTATACTTTCTGTCCCATATATAACACTTGTATTATACCATCCGAACCTTATATAATATGTGTATTATACTTTTTTGTCCCATATATATCATATATATTATACCATCCGCCCCTTATATAGTATGTGTATTATACTTTCTGTCCCATATATAACACTTGTATTATACCATCCGAACCTTATATAGTATGTGTATTATACTTTCTGTCCCATATATAACACTTGTATTATACCATTCGAACCTTATATAGTATGTGTATTATACTTTCTGTCCCATATATAACACTTGTATTATACCATCCGAACCTTATATAGTATGTGCATTATACTTTTTGTCCCATATATAACACTTGTATTATACCATCCGAACCTTATATAGTATGTGCATTATACTTTCTGTCCCATATATAACACTTGTATTATACCATTCGAACCTTATATAGTATGTGTATTATACTTTCTGTCCCATATATAACATTTGTATTATACCATCCGAACCTTATATAGTATGTGCATTATACTTTCTGTCCCATATATAACACTTGTATTATACCATCCAAACCTTATATAGTATGTGTATTATACTTTACTGTCCCATAAATAACATTTGTATTATACCATCCGCCCCTTATAAAGTATGTGTATTATACTTTCTGTCCCATATATAACACTTGTATTATACCATCCGAACCTTATATAATATGTGTATTATACTTTTTTGTCCCATATATATCATATATATTATACCATCCGCCCCTTATATAGTATGTGTATTATACTTTCTGTCCCATATATAACACTTGTATTATACCATCCGAACCTTATATAGTATGTGTATTATACTTTCTGTCCCATATATAACACTTGTATTATACCATTCGAACCTTATATAGTATGTGTATTATACTTTCTGTCCCATATATAACACTTGTATTATACCATCCAAACCTTATATAGTATGTGTATTATACTTTCTGTCCCATATATAACATTTGTATTATACCATCCGAACATTATATAGTATGTGTATTATACTTTCTGTCCCATATATAACACTTGTATTATACCATCCGAACCTTATATAATATGTGTATTATACTTTTTTGTCCCATATATATCATATATATTATACCATCCGCCCCTTATATAGTATGTGTATTATACTTTCTGTCCCATATATAACACTTGTATTATACCATCCGAACCTTATATAGTATGTGTATTATACTTTCTGTCCCTTATATAACACTTGTATTATACCATCCGAACCTTATATAGTATTTGCATTATACTTTTTGTCTTATATATAACACTTGTATTATACCATCCGAACCTTATATAGTATGTGCATTATACTTTCTGTCCCATATATAACACTTGTATTATACCATCCGAACCTTATATAGTATGTGTATTATACTTTCTGTCCCATATATAGCATATGTATTATACCATCCGCCCCTTATAAAGCATGTGTATTATACTTTCTGCCCCATATATAACACTTGTATTATACCATCCGAACCTTATATAGCATGTGTATTATACTTTCTGTCCCATATATAACACTTGTATTATACCATCCGAACATTATATAGTATGTGTATTATACTTTCTGTCCCATATATAACACTTGTATTATACCATCCGAACCTTATATAATATGTGTATTATACTTTTTTGTCCCATATATATCATATATATTATACCATCCGCCCCCTATATAGTATGTGTATTATACTTTCTGTCCCATATATAACACTTGTATTATACCATTCAAACCTTATATAGTATGTGCATTATACTTTTTGTCCCATATATAACACTTGTATTATACCATCCGAACCTTATATAGTATGTGCATTATACTTTCTGTCCCATATATAACACTTGTATTATACCATCCAAACCTTATATAGTATGTGTATTATACTTTCTGTCCCATATATAACATTTGTATTATACCATCCAAACCTTATATAGTATGTGTATTATACTTTCTGTCCCATATATAACACTTGTATTATACCATCCGAACCTTATATAATATGTGTATTATACTTTTTTGTCCCATATATATCATATATATTATACCATCCGCCCCTTATATAGTATGTGTATTATACTTTCTGTCCCATATATAACACTTGTATTATACCATCCGAACCTTATATAGTATGTGTATTATACTTTCTGTCCCATATATAACACTTGTATTATACCATTCGAACCTTATATAGTATGTGTATTATACTTTCTGTCCCATATATAACACTTGTATTATACCATCCGAACCTTATATAGTATGTGCATTATACTTTTTGTCCCATATATAACACTTGTATTATACCATCCGAACCTTATATAGTATGTGCATTATACTTTCTGTCCCATATATAACACTTGTATTATACCATCCGAACCTTATATAGTATGTGCATTATACTTTTTGTCCCATATATAACACTTGTATTATACCATCCGAACCTTATATAGTATGTGCATTATACTTTCTGTCCCATATATAACACTTGTATTATACCATCCGAACCTTATATAACACTTGTATTATACCATCCGAACCTTATATAGTATGTGTATTATACTTTCTGTCCCAAATATCATTATCATCATCATCGAGTGCCGTCTCCGCAACGAAGGTTAGCTACCATGGAGCGCCATTCTGCTCTGTCTCTTGCTTTAATGGTGCAGGTTATCATAGGCTGATTGTCCATCTTTTGATGTTACTTGTCCATGTTCGTCTTGGTCTGCCTCTGCCTCTTTTACCTTGTATTTTCCCCTCCAGGATTGCTTCTATTAGGCTTTTTTGTGTTTTAACATGGCCCAAAAATCGCATTTGTCTTGTTTGAATTGTGCTTGGTAGTTCTCTTTTCATTTTTAGTTGTTTTAAGACTTCATCATTTAGTAATCTTTTCCTTCCATCCAATTCTACCTATTCTTCTATATATCCAGATTTCAAAGGCTTCAATTCTCTGTTCTGTTTTCTTGTCTAATGTCCCTGTTTCTGCACCATATAGGAATATTGAGAAGATGTAACATTTTTCTATACTTAGTTTTAGCCCTGGTGTTATTTGTTTTGATGTTAGTATGTTCTTCATGACATTAAAATTACTTTTTGCCATTCCTATTCTTTTGTTTATTTCAGTTGTACATTTTCCATCACTGGTTATAGTATGTCCAAGGTAGTTGTAGTTCTGAACTGTCTCCAGGTCTATTCCTTCTATTTTGATATCCACTTGTTGGTTTTGAGTATTTTCTTTGTTTATGATCATAGTTTTAGTCTTTTTGATATTCATATCTAGTCCATATTTTTTGCTTGTCATGTTTATTTCATTAAGTAATTGCTGTAGATCTTTAGGATTTTCTGCTGGTAGTACAGTATCGTCAGCATATCTTAGGTTATTGATTATCTTTCCATTATTTTGTAGGCCTGACATCTCTATGATGTTTTTAAAGATTTGCTCAGTGTATAGATTGAACAAGCTTGGTGATAGGATGCATCCATGTCTTACTCCTCTTTTTATATCAATGGGTGTAGAGTTCTCTTTGTTATATTTTATTATTGCTGTTTGCTCCCAGTATAGATTACATATTAGTCGTATGTCCTTGTCACCTAGATGTATCTCTTTTAGGCATTCTACAAGTTGTTTGTGGTGTACTCTATCAAAAGCTTTGGTGTAGTCTATGAAGCAGGCATATATTGGTTTGTTTACTTCTGTGTACTTTTCGATTAATGTTCTCATGCAGAATATGGCTTCTTTTGTCCCACTATTTTTCCTAAATCCAAATTGCTGCTCATCTAATTCAGTATTGATTTTATTCTGAATCCGTCCTTGTATAACTTTTAGCAAGATTTTCGCAACATAACTCATTAGGCTTATTGTTCTAAAGTCACTGCATTCAACTGCAGCATTCGTTTTAGGCAATGCAATGAAAGTTGATGTTTTCAGTTCATTTGTCCCAAATACAGCTTATCTATTATACCATCAGCCCCATTATAGAGCATTTGTATTATACTATATGTCCCATATATAGTATGTGTATGATACCATCTGTCGCATATAAAGCATATTTATTACACCATCAGCCCCTTATATAGCATATGTATTATACCATCCGCCCCTTTATATAGCATATGTATTATACCATGTGTCCTATATATAGCATATGAATTATATCATCTGTCCCATATATAGTATATGAATTATACCATCCGCCCCTTATATATCATATGTATTATACCATCTGTCCCATACATATCATATGTATTATACCATCTGTCCCATATATATCATATGTATTATACCATCTGTCCTATATATAGCAAAGATATTATACTAGCGGGAACGTCTAGTCGGAACAGATCCTCACCACGTGTACAAGTTGCGGCCAGTAGATAAAACAGTGAATGTTGACAAATCCGCGAATATTTTCATTCTAGTTATTTTACTAAACTCTCCACAATATTTTCAAACCAAACTAAAAAATCGAATTAGGCTCCACATATTTTTTTACAGGATCTGCTAGAGATCGGGGTTTTGTAAACGCAGAGTTGTCTTTGGAAGGTGGATTATGAATGCATTTAATCGTTACAGGATGTTCTCCCCTTAATAGAGACGTTTTCTGGCCTAAATGTGAGTGTCCAACATGTGATCCGATGTGTTGTTCAAAACAAAGATAATCTCAGATTCGATTTTCGTTTGAGGCGCAATAGAGTTCAAATCTCGCGCTAGTCTCGCTTGAGCTTACAAATTCATGTCATTCCGGTTTATGGCAAAGTGTGCAATATAGATCACTTGAGCTTACAAATTCATATCATTCCGGTTTATGGTAAAGTGTTAAATATAGATCACTTGAGCTTACAAATTCATGTCATTCCGGTTTATGGTAAAGTGATCAATATAGATCACTTAAGGTTACAAATTCATGTCATTCTGGTTTATGGCAAAGTGTTCTATATAGATCACTTGAGCTTACAAATTCATGTCATTCTGGTTTATGGCAAAGTGTGCAATATAGATCACTTGAGCTTACAAATTCATGTCATTCTGGTTTATGGCAAAGTGTGCAATATAGATCACTTGAGCTTACAAATTCATGTCATTCCGGTTTATGGTAAAGTGTGCAATATAGATCACTTGAGCTTACAAATTCATGTCATTCCGGTTTATGGTAAAGTGTTCAATATAGATCACTTGAGCTTACAAATTCATGTCATTCTGGTTTATGGTAAAGTGTTCAATATAGATCACTTGAGCTTACAAATTCATGTCATTCTGGTTTATGTTAAAATGTTCAATATATATCACTTAAGGTTACAAATTCATGTCATTCTGGTTTATGGCAAAGTGTTCAATATAGATCACTTGAGCTTACAAATTCATGTCATTCTGGTTTATGGCAAAGTGTTCAATATAGATCACTTGAGCTTACAAATTCATGTCATTCTGGTTTATGGCAAAGTGTGCAATACAGATCACTTGAGCTTACAAATTCATGTCATTCTGGTTTATGGCAAAGTGTGCAATATAGATCACTTGAGCTTACAAATTCATGTCATTCTGGTTCATGGCAAAGTGTTCAATATAGATCACTTGAGCTTACAAATTCATGTCATTCTGGTTTATGGTAAAGTGTTCAATATAGATCACTTAAGGTTACAAATTCATGTCATTCTGGTTTATGGCAAAGTGTGCGATGTAGATCACTTTTGCGTAGAAATTCATGTCATCCTGGTTTATAGCAAAGAGTGCAATGTAGATCACTTTTGCGTACAAATTCATGTCATCCTGGTTTATGGCAAAGTGTGCAATGTAGATCACTTGAGCGTACACATTCATGTCATTCTGGTTTATGACAAAGTGTGCAATGTAGATCACTTTAGCGTACAAATTCATGTCATTCTGGTTTATGGCAAAGTGTGCAATGTAGATCACTTTAGCGTAAAAATTCATGTCATCCTGGTCTATGGCAAAGTGTGCAATGTAGATCACTTTAGCGTACACATTCATGTCATTCTGGTTTATGGCAAAGTGTGCAATGTAGATCACTTGAGCGTACACATTCATGTCATCTTGGTTTATGGCAAAGTGTGCAATGTAGATCATTTGAGCGTACAAATTTATGTCATCCTGGTTTATGGCAAAGCGTGCAATGTAGATAGATCACTTGAGCGTACAAATTCATGTCATTCTGGTTTATGGCAAAGTGTGCAATGTAAATCGCTAGGGAGTATGTAAAGCAGAGGTAGGCTGAAAATAGGGAATTAATTTATTAACATATTATGTTTCTTGTTTGAAAAATGTAGACTTTTGTTGTAACTATAATATAAAAATTAATGTGAGTTTGATGTTATTAATGCCGATACATTGTGCATTGTTGTATCATCGCAACTTTTAATTTTACAATGTCATGATGACGTGAATTATTTTTGTAATTTGACATATGTATAATTACCATTAGGTTGTGAAGATTTGTAATGTCACAATGCTATGCCGCAGTATTACAATCGTGCTTACTTTCTGCACTCTTAGAAAAGCAAAGAATTAGATTCTCCATTTGACTATGCACACAAGAAAAAAAAAAAAACAATAGAACTTATTTACTATTTTAATGTTTGATCATCATCATCATCATGTGCCATACCGGTTGGCGTCAGCGATCATGCATGTCCTTCCAGAATCTTTTATCTACAGTAACTCGTATACGTTCTGTTGTTGACTGTTTTCCATGCCATGACACCAAGCTATCCAGTATATTCTCTCTTTGTTGTCCGTGATCTTTCTTTGCCTGTAATTTGTCATACGATAGCTAGGTAGAGTTCTGCCCTACCAAAGGAGAAGTGAGACGTCTCCTTTCCTCGACTAGTCTTCGGGACACCCTTGGGCAAGGTGGAGCTCCCGTTTAGCCCTCTATCAGGGTTATGTGAAGCCATTGGTGCAGGTGGTGGATGGTGTTGTGGGAGCAGTCGACAAGTAGTGTCGGTTATGGTCCCCACACCGCGATGGCTGGCAGAGGATCTCATGTATAGAGACAATGGCTGCGATCTCCGACTAGTACAGTCACTGTCAAGAAGGAAAGGAATGGCAAACTACCTTCTTATATTGCCTGGAATAATCATGACAAACCACAACTCAAAAAGGCCAACACAAAAAGGGAGCTCTTAAAAAACATCAGAAAGAAGCAATCAACATTTTTTGGGCACATCATAAGAAGAGGAAAGTTGGAATACTTGGTTACAACTGGCAAAATAAAAGGAAAGAGAGATCGCGGACGACAAAGAGATAAAATACTGGATAGCTTGGTGTCATGGCATGGAAAACAGCAAACAACAGAACTCATACGATGCACTGTGGATAGAAGATTGTGGAAGGATATGATCGCCAACGCTAACCGGTACGGCACATGATGATGATGAATTTGCCATTTGTAACCAAGTATTCCAACTTTCCTCTTCTCATGATGTGCCAGAAAAATGTTGACTGCTTCTTTCTGATCTTTTTTAGGAGCTCCCTGTTTTTTCTAACCTCTCTGAGAATTTCCTCATTGGTCTTTTTAGCTGTCCAGGGAATTTTCAACGTTCTTCTGAGAAATCTCATCTCTGTGGTCTCTATTCGTCTTTTCACTTGTTTATTTACGGTACATGATTCGCTTCCTTAGTAATGCTTGATAAGTCCCAGAAATAAGCAAACAGATTATTTAAAAGCATACAAGTCTTGAAATATGAACCTTTCTATATGGAACCTTGTAGCTATAGCTAACGTTATCATCAGAAATAAAAACGCGGAGCAATCGTTTCGGCCAATCAGCATTTTGACACTCTATATCTGCGGGTCATTCTTGTTCATAAATCTGAGCTACAAATAATACAGCACGACCATGGGTAGCTGTGAAGGAGATGGGTGCAAAGTAACTTTCACATTTTGTTACAATTAATTTTAATTTGAGTATTAATGAACAACAAATTAAATATTGAAACAAATTCAAAACAAAATCTGTGATCAATTGTAAAAGTCATGATTTTTAGAAATGTATTTACTTCTCATTTCAGTTTCAATAAATGTAACAATTTTTACATATTTCTTAACTACAGAAGGAGTATCACATATAAGTATTTACATACAAGCCTACATAGATAAGCCAATGATAAATATTATAGGCTTAATGATATATGTTATTGTCTTAGTGGCATATGTTACATGCTTAATGATATACGTTAAAGGCTTAGTGATATTTGTTATAGACTTAATAATATATGTTACATGAATAATGATGTATGTTACAGACTTAATGATATATATTATAGGCTTAATGATATATGTTGAAGGCTTAATAGTATATGTTGTAGGCTAAATAATGTAGACGGGGGTCTGGTTGGTCTCGAGGCAAGACGCCGACCTTGAGACAGAGAGGCAGCCAGATTCAAATCCCAGCTGCATCAGTTGGGATTTTTATTTCTGATTTCTCTCTGCGGCAACCATCCCTGATCTCAGCAGCTAGGTCCGGCTTGAAACGTCAATTACTCATCAACAGAAAATAATATGAATACCTCCGAAGACGGAGTTATCTGCCTGTGCAGCGAGGGACCCATGTGCACACGGCTGCCAGGGAAAAATGGATTAACACGCAAAATTCAGTTCCTAGTCTCTAGGGACTTCGTCAGAGGTCAAAGCTGGCGAACGAAATTTTAAAAATATATATAAAATACAGACTTTATCACCAGAGGTAATGGTAACAACAAAGAAAAAGACATCACCTCAGTGTAAAATAAAGACAAGTGGAACAATATTAAAACAGGTAAATGAATTTAAATATTTGGGGACTTTGTTAACCTCAGACGGAAGATGTACAAAAGAGGTGAGATGCAGAATGGCTCAGGCAAAAGCAGCTTTCCAAACATTGAGGAAGATACTATGCAATCCATTTTTGACAATAGAAACAAGAAAAAGAGTTCTTAAATGTTATGTAGAGCCAGTCTTAACATATGGATGCGAATCATGGACAATAGGACAACAGACAAGAAAATCACTGGAGTCTGTAGAAATGTGGTTTTACAGAAGAATGTTGAGAGTACCATGGACAGCTAAGAAGAGTAATGAAGATGTTCTGAGAGAGATCAAAGCAGAAAGAGAGCTAATTTCCATTATTAGGAAGAAACAATCATCATTTTTTTTTTTTGCCATGTAATGAGAAGAGAACAACTGGAGTATATTGTAACAACTGGAAAAATTGAGGGACGAAGAGATAGATGGAAACAAAGAGAAAAAATAACAGACAGCTTAAGAGAATGGCTTGGCAGAAGGTCAACAACAGAAATGATAAATAGCTGCCGAGATCGAATGTTGTAGAGAGACATGATCACCTATGCCAGTAGGCCCGGTACTTGATGATGATGATTGCCCGGTACTTGATGATGATATAAATATAAATATATAATGATTATAATGGCAGCGGATTTAAGGAATTTTCATAGACGCCGTGGTGGTGTTGTAGGTTTGATTTTCACAGCCATTCAAGTCTTTCAGTAACGGCTAGAATCACGTGAACTACATCACGGCCACGCTAGCAATACAGTGATCGGTTGAACATTGAAACTGAACTAATTGAGCTGGAATGGAATTGTGTTGTGTATTCTAAAATTAGGGAAATCGTGGCCTCCGCTGCGTCTTCTGAATATCCGCCACTAATGTGTTTGTGTATGTTCGAATGCATATGTCAAAGAAATATAAATTTACCGGACTTCTCAATGTCCAAACACATGAAACTAAAAACACAGAGACATTACTCAAGAAAATATGAAATGATGGAAATATTTAGTAAACAATAAAAACAAAATGTTAATAAACAAGAGTGCTGTGTGGGAACATAAATAAGTTCACATTCTGTAGGAGGCTGAATGAGGCTCTGCACGGCATTTAGCGCACTTTTAAACAACAATGTGAAACATATCCTTTTTTATGGCTCTCGGACAAAATATATGCTTCTAAATTGACATTTATTTATCAGTTCTAGAGTTCATAAATGATAAATAAAATAGAAACTGATATGCGTATAAATTGACAAGATGAAATAATATTCATTCCTGTTTCATTTCGAAAAATAGGAATGACTTCATTCTGTTTAATCTTCTTCCTCTTTCCTTTTCAATTTGTCTTTCAGCGGCGAGTGGAGATGTAATTTGTGGTCTTTTGCTCTTCTGTTCGCCTCTGCTGCTGTTATGTTTCCTAGTGCTTCTAACATTCCGTCAATCCATCTTTTTCACGGTCGTTCCTTGCGCCTGGTGTTCTGGCAACGTTTATTGAGGGTTCGTTATCTTGTGTTCTGATCACTCTGCTTTGTCACGTGGCCAAACAGTTGTATCTGTTGTTTCTTTATATATTCTATGGCGGGGCTTATTCCTAGCTTTTTTTCTGAGTTCTTCATTTCTTATCTTGTCTCTCAGGTTTTTTCCTATCATTCGTCTAACCCATTTCATCCCAGTAGATGTTATTTTTCGTATTGTTCTTGCATCTATTGTCCAGGACTGGCATTGGTAGCACAACTTTGGGATAAAGATTATATTACAGAGTGCCCATTTTGCCTCTAGAGTTATTTCCTTGTTTGACAATAGTAATAGTGATTTGATAGTGGTGATAGCTGTCCAATGGTTTGACAACCTATGTTGCATCTATTCTTATGTTTAGACCCAATCTTATCATATGTTTATGAATTATGGACATAGGGACAACAGACAAGAAAATCACTGGAAATGTGGTTTTACAAAAGAATGTTTAAAATACCATGGACAGCTAAGAAGAGTAATGAAACGTCCTGAAAAAGGCCGAAGCAAAAAAGAGAGCTAATTTCCAATATTAGGAAGAAACAATTATGATTTTTTTGGCCATGAAATGTTAAAGGAACAATTGAAATACATTGTGGCAACTGGAAAAATTGCGGAACGAAGAGATACATGGAAGCAAAGAGAAAAGATACCAGACAGCTTAAGAGAATGGCTTGGCAGAAGGTCAACAACAGAAATTATAAATAACTGTCGAGATCGAAAGTTGTGGAGGGTCATGATCACTTTCGCCACCAGGCATGGTACTTGATGATGATGATAAAATGACTAGTAGATTTATTTCTTTATTCTTGTGTCTCACGTTCACAGTGAACCGTATATAGGTTTTATTGCGACTACAAGTGGAAGCAATTAACTGTAGTTCCACGGAATGGACGTTTATAAAGGCCGTTATTTCTATTTTCATCGCCGTCGACTGATGCGTGTAAGTGCAGGCCTCTACCACTTTATATCAAAACGACAGTAATTCATTCTATTCGTATTTCCTTAAAGTACACATGGTTCATAAAAAAAAGTAAAGTACCCCCGTCACGCCAATTGGTGTATAGGGAAATATGGTGTTAGTGACTATATTTTACAGACCTTCAACACATGATTTTTGGGGTAATGTGATCGGTATTACGCCCATGCTGCTTTATTTTCCCAGAAAAAATCCGGTACCCATTTAAGGCTGGGTGAACCCGGAAGCCGTCGGTTGGGATCGAACCCTACCCCTTGTTCTTTGTAGTCCAGTTCACTAACCACTGAGCTATCGCGGCTCCCACACATGGTTCATAGTCTCTTGTAATTCTGTTCTGACGTTTTTTTTTATTCTAGTCATCATCATCATGTGCCATACCTGTTGGCGTAGGCGATCATGCCCTTCCACAATCTTCTATCTACAGTGCATCGTATCCGTTCTGTTGTTGACTGCTTTCCATGCCATCACACCAAGCTATCTAGTATTTCCTCTCTTTGTCATCCGCGGTCACTCATTCCTTTTATTTTGCCAGTTGTAACCAAGTATTCCAACTTTCCTCTTCTCATGATGTGCCCGCAAAATGTTGATTGCTTCTTTCTGATGTTTTTAGGAGCTGCCTTTTTGTGTTAGTCTCTTTGAGAACTTCCTCATTGGTCTTTTTAGGTGTACAGGGAACTTTCAACATTCTTCTGAGAAATCTCATCTCTGTGGCCTCTAA
This sequence comes from Megaustenia siamemsis, assembly GCA_032433765.1. Lineage (NCBI taxonomy): Eukaryota > Metazoa > Mollusca > Gastropoda > Stylommatophora > Ariophantidae > Megaustenia > Megaustenia siamemsis. The sequence goes on along the minus strand of JAVIAB010000050.1, from coordinate 59,583,007 downwards.
TCGTCTTTTCATTTGTTTGTCTTCTGTCCATGATTCGCTTCCATTGGTCAGAATTGGTTCTATATAGGTTATTCTAGTAGTCTGTATATTATTCTTCAGTAGTAGAAACTTTCTTTGCTCAATCTTTTCTCCTGCTTTTTATGCCTTTTCTTATACTTCTAAGTAAAGAACTTAATCTTGTATTTCTACTACTACATCTTATATTACCGCTTCTTTATCTTATAATATTTCATCTTAATCTTACACCACCTTTATCTTATAATATTTCATCTTAATCTTACACCACCTTTATCTTATAATATTTCATCTTAATCTTACACCACCTTTATCTTATAATACTTCTTCTTTTACTACTACTTCTTATACTATTACTTCCTCTTATACTACTACCTTTTCTTATAATACTACTTCTTCTTGTTTGCCTTTTCAACTCTCTGTTGAGCATAGATCTTTAACAAACATTTTCCAAGTCCTCATTGTTCGGCTCCATTTAATAAAACAATCCTTCCCTATCGCGTATTTCATCTGTGTCTCAATTTGTAATTTCCAAGTATATTTGTGACTCCCTTATTAACATATTCCATGGAGACTCCAAAAGGCGCATTCCCTGTGATTCTATCAACTCGCTACCAGAAGATTCTTGTCCAGGTCGATCTTCTTTGTCTCATCTACTTTATTACTTTCCATTTGTCTGTTACTTTCCCATAATTTTAAGTAAACAACTTTGTACTATCATTTCCATCCTTTTCATTCTGTTCCATTGTCCTCTTTTCAAAGTGTGTGTCCGCATGGCGATCTTTTTTGTGTGTTATTCTCCATGTTTCACAGCCATATAAAAGTAGTTAGCTATTTATTAATAAGGAACACAAAGGCTGATTCCTTTTTGTGGATATATATTTTCTTTCTTTTATATTGTAGCCTCCCGAATGCGTCTTCTTTGTAATTGTTTTATCATGGAAATTCTCAACAGTTTTATTTAAGATTATATCTACGATTTCTAGTTATTATTGTTTGTGATTAATTACTGTTTATAATTAATTATTGTTTATAATTAATTACTGTTTATGATTAATTATTGTTTGTTTTGATATAAAAAATACTGGCACATCGTCACACAACTCAACTACTGTACCCACCGCTAACAGCAAGGAATGTCGCTATTTGAGACAAGCATTAGCAGGAAATTAATTAAAATATTCAAAATATAAACACCTGAGGACAATTACTGAAATGTAATGAAGTTATAAGATGCTATCGATACATCTGAAGAGGAACCTTTGTTTACACACAAGAGTTGTCACACCTAGGATGGACCTGTCATACGATGCATAATGTAAACAGTTCACGACATAAAAGGATAATTAATCTAGGGGTTAACGCATCGGCTTGGCCATAAGGGGAATGTGTGTTCATGTTAGCTCAATGCTTCCTCATTTGAATACATTTGAAAAGTTCATCTGGTCACTGACTTGGACGTTAGAAAGAGTACAGTACCCTCCCCTCGTAACCCTGTGTCTCACACAGTACGATAAAGTTTAAGTACTACCCATAAGAAAGTATAGAGCCCTGTCACACCAGGTGGCGTAAAGGGAATATGGTGTTAGTGACCATAAATTTTACAGATCTTCACCCCATGATTTTTGGGGTAATGTGGTCGGTATTACGCCCGTGCTGCTTTACATTCCCAGAAAAAAATTCGGTACCCATTTAAGGCTGGGTGAACCCGGAAGCCGTCGATTGCGAACGAACTCTATCTCGTGTCCTTTGCAGTCAGTTCACTAACCACTTAGCTGTCGAGGCTCCCTATAGTACTACCATTACTTTACAATAAACAAGAATAGGTGGATGAAAATAAACAAAAGTTTTTTTTTTTTTTTTCTGACGTTCACCACCCGATGGCCACTAAAGCCTTGTTTTGATCTCTTCGTCACTCGCACTTAATGTGACGTTATGTGAGTGTAGATGTTTTGCGTTTATTTGCGCCTGTTGGCCGAACATATCCGATTTCAAGTCGGAATTTTTGGTTAGAATTGATAGTCTGTTTCTAGGGGCACCGCTGGTGGGTGGACCTGGGTTTTGATCACGTTTGTTTTTCGCCAATCCTGACTACGGCAGTCAGCTCTATGTCGCAGACTGCTCTCAGTTCAGTTTCCCGACTGGCGTATTGGCGACAGAAGAGAACTACAGTTATCTCAAAAATTTATAAGACAACAATAACTTTGACCAACATAATGATTTTTATGAACGCACCTTTAATTATCAAGCTCTTCAACCTAAATGGCTTGGAAGACTGCCACGTGTGGAACATTGCAGATGATGCAATTAAGGAAGAAAACAAGGAGGTTACTGATTAGTCAACCATGGAGACAGATTACAAAGGTTAATGGTTTTGATTGGTCAAGATAAGGATTTACGAGGAGTCATGTAGTAACAAGTGTTATTTATTTTACTGCTGGTTTTTTTTTCTTTTTTAGAGGACAATTCGGCTTAGCTCCCTTGGTAGTTCTGTATGCGTCTCAGCTCCAACTCCATTTCTGTGGTTCTCGCAAGAGTAGTCTCACACAACGTTTTTATTGTAATTTTATGGAGGCAGTTGTAGTCTATAATATAAACTAGATGGTAAAGTTGAACTTATGGTGCTTCCCCAAGAAATAGGCAACCGTCCCTTCCTCCAATACAACAAGCACACTGAATGCTCAGAGAGATCGAAACAAAATTTATATTATCATAGTTTAGTTTAAGTATAGTTTTAGTTTAGTTTAGTTTAGTTTAGTTTAGTTCAGTTTAGTTTGATGGACAGTAATCTCCATCGCAAATCGGATAATTCTATAAGTGCTCATATCTCTCTCGTCAAAGCAAACACCTCAACATTCATGAACTAACGACTCCGGTATTGTGTTCGTTTACAAGTCTTCTTTGGCTTTCTACGTAATGCCCCTGCGTGATGTTCTTGCAGCTCGTTCATGGTTGCATATTTGGGGAAAGAGAAGGTCAAAAGTTAGAGCGTCGTTTTAGAGATCAGTCATTTCTTGTAGCTCAGAGATCACAATCTATCAGTGCTAACAAATTATTGAGAAAAACGCGAACTATAAAAATAAATTATGATAATTGCTTGAAGATGATATGACTTTAAGAGATCTATTTCAATAAATGTAAAGTAACAATTACAGAGAAGAGTTTTGTGAGCAAATGCTTAACGTTCATCGCGAACTAAAGTACATAGAAATAAGCATTACAGTAGCATTGATACATTACGATTATAGCTGTGGGTTATTTGTACATTGTTTACATCGTTACACAAGTAATCTTAGTAATGATCCAGTATCTTGGTGTTGCCTTGACAATGAATTAAACGGTACACAGACGAGAGAGCAAATCTGACTATATGTAACTCTATCGTAATATATCCGTTTCACATCAAACCAGTTTTACTATTTTGTTAACGCCCAACACATTCTTTTCAGGCAGCTGCGATAGCTCAGTGGTTAGTGAATGGACTGCAAAGGACAAAAGGTAGGGTTCGATCCCAACCGACGGCTCCGGTTCACCCAGCCTTAAATGAGTACCGGATTTTTTCTGGGAAAGTAAAACAGCACGTGCGTAATACCGACCACATTGCCCCAAAAATTATGTGCCGAAGGTCTGTAAAATTTATGATCACTAACACCATATTCAGGAAGATCAATGATTTCTTGGAGAAGACAGACAGAAGCAGAGATGAAGATGATATGGAAGACATGGAATGATCTTAAAAGAATGGCAAGAAACAGAACGACATGGAAAGTATTTGTTGAAGACTTATGCTCCACAGGGAGCTGAAAGGTAGAAGAAAAAGAATAAAATAATACCATATTCACTATACACCACGTGGCATGACAGGGGTACTTTACTTTTTTACTTTTATATTCTTTTCAGCAGATACTTGGTAGCTCGTACTTGCTTGGCCTCATAATCCATCTCCGCACACAGCCCAACAGGATGCCATGACAGTGATGTCCTCACTGACTTGACTCTGAAGATAAACCAATATCAAACTACAAACACACACATACTTATGGATACATACATGGATAGACACATGGATACACACATATATACATTTAATGTACAAATGAAGCCGAACAGTTACACGAAGTAAACTTGTGACAAGAAGACAAGAAATCGATTAAGAAGTTTAGTTTCGTTAGTGCCGTTAGTTGTGTTGGATGATTTTATCTTTTAAAATTATAGATGACCTCACGAGGACATTTGACACGGCAAGATTGGATGCCCCGAGGCCGTCATTGGAATAATGCAACAATTTGATGCTGACATTCTAACTCTAGCTCTGGGTGAAAGCAGCTAACCCAGCACACTTTATTATTACAAACAGCGTGATGCAATGTGTCTGTGTGACACAAGTCTGCGTGATAAAAGAAAGTCTGTGTGATCATCATCATCATGTGCCATACCAGTTGGCGTAGGTGATCATGTCCCTCCACAATCTTCTATCTACAGTGCATCGTATTAGTTCTGTTGTTGACTGTTTTCCATGCTATGTCACCAAGCTATCCAGTATTTTCTCTCTTTATCGTCCGCGATCTCTCTTTCCTTTTATTTTGCCAGTTGTAACCAAGTATTCCAGCTTTCCTCTTTTCATGATGTGCCCGAAAAAAATGTTGATTGCTTCTTTCTGATGTTTTTTAAGAGCTCCCTTTTTGTGTTGGCCTCTTTGAGTACTTCCTCATTGGTCTTTTTAGCTATCCAGGGAACTTTCAACATTCTTCTGAGAAATCCCATCTCTGTGGCTTTTAATCGTCTTTTCATTTGTTCGTCTACTGTCCATGATTCGCTTCCATGGGTCAGAATTGGTTCTATATAGCACCGATGAACTCTCATTCTCATTTCTATTGACATAGATTTGTTGGATAAGATATTTTTCATTTTCTGAAATGCTATTTTGGCCGGAGCTATTCTGTTTTTTATTTCTGTGTTTCATCTTCCATCTGATGTTATTATATTGCCCAAGTATTTGAAAAGTTGCACTTGTTTCAGATTTGTCTCGTTTATTTGTATGCTGCATGATGGTGGTGATTGTTTCTGCGATATAATCATTACTTCTGTTTTCTTACTATTCAGACTGAGACCTTTCTTGTTGCTTTGTTTTATGTCTATCATTTCTTGTAGTTCATTCTCTGTCTCTGCTATTAAGACTGTGTCATCCAGTGTCTGTGTGATACAAGTCTGCACAATACAAGTATGTGTGATGCAAGTCTTTGTGATACAAGTTTGTGTGATGCATGACTGTGTAATGAAAGAAAGTCACTGTAATTCAAGTCTAATGCAAGTCTGTGTGATGCAAGTCTTTGTGATACAAGTCTATATAATGCACGCCTGTCTGATGAACGAAAGTATGTGTTGAACACGTCTGTGTGATACAAATCTGCAATATATAAGTCTGATTGATACACGTATGTGTGAGGAAAGTTTGTGTGATAAAAGTGTGTGTGTAGACTCTAGTTTTCTTGTTCTTTCCCTTGCTTTTGAAGACGTTCCGTGACTAAAACTTTAATGTAGCAGAATGATTAATATTCTCTGTCAGAAGAGAACAATACTTCGGGCCAAAAGAAAAACATGAGAAACAGCATTAACCTCAGATACAACAGCATTAATCTCAGATACAACAGCATTAACCTCAGATACAACAACATTAACCTCAGATACAACAGCATTAACCTCAGATACAACAGCATTAACCTCAGATACAACAGCATTAACCTCAGATACAACAGCATTAACCTCAGATACAACAGCATTAATCTTAGATACAACAGCATTAATCTTAGATACAACAGCATTAATCTTAGATACAACAACATTAACCTGAGATACAACAGCATTAACCTCAGATACAACAGCATTAACCTCAGATACACAAAACAAACTTGAATCATTTCTCTTCTGAATGCCCAAACATTAATCAACCAAATCCACCACGACAGCAGAAAGAAACACGACCTATAAAAACAATGATTACGATATCTGCTCAAGACAAAAGAACATAACTGGCGATATAATCACTGAGACATTTTGCTATGGCAAACTTTCACTCTAAGTTTAGACAAATCACAATAAGGATGGGCTGGACATATGGCCTGTATGCTATTGTAACGTATACGAGATTTATATATATTTTTTTTAATTACAAAAGTACAGATGTTAAATAGTGCGTATTTAAAGAAAATTAAATTTCACGCCCTAGATTTCACTAAAGTACTTACGTATGAGCACTGATAATGGAAAAATGTTGAAATTCATCGCCCAGTTACATGCAGAAAGATACACTGAAAATATAGAAAGTTAAAGAAGAAAAAGCATAAATGATACCACACTGAATAACAGTGAGTTATTCTTCCAAAACATAAGGGCGCACATTTTATGATTGGTTGCATACATCCACAGCCGAAGAGATTGCATTTTTAAGTTTTGTAATCGGTAATTCCTTGCTGTAAAATATCTACGTTTCATTAACATCCAGACACGAAGAGAAGATGCATTTGAGATAGTTTTAGAAATATCTTTCTGCAAAAATTCATATAGGAGAATATCTTGGTCTACTATCCTTAGCTAGTAGATAGAAAATATCTACATATCTTTTCCTAGTAGATGATTTAAAGAATGTTCAATCTAAACTGAATGTCATGAAATAAAGTTTAGACTCATTCAAATTACCTTGCTTAAATCGATTATTCATATTTCTATTATGCCATAGAAGATACCGGATTAAGGTTAAGGGGATTATTCAATCAATTTGTCTGATTTTTCATTATTTCATAGGCTAATGCCAGCTCTCTTCATTATCACATTGCCATTATCGCTTCGTATATTTATTTTTCATTATTTTCTTCCTAGAAACATTATATTTTTTGTTTCTCTATAAATTTTTTTTTTTTACGTTTGACAATTTAACTAATTTTTGTGTCATCACTTGCATGAGCCGATAAAGGCGGAAAAAACCACTCAAATAGATTCACTTCACTTCTGAATGTTCATTGCCTTTCATCAGCATCATCATTATCATCATCATCAAGTACCGTTCCTGCTTCCTAGATAGCTTCCTAGTTAGCTTCCTTGATAGCTTCCTAGATAACTTCCTAGATAGCTTCCTATATAGCTTCCTATATAGCTTCCTAGATAGCTTCTTAGTTAACTACGTAGATAGCTTCCTTGATAGGTTCCTATATAGCTTCCTAATTAGCATCCGTGATAGCTTCCTAGATAGTTTCCTAAATAGCTTCCTAGATAGCTTCCTAGTTAGCTTCCTAGATAACTTCCTAGATAGCTTCCTAAATTGCTTCCTAGATAGTTTCTTAGATAGCTTCCTAGATAGCTTCCTATATAGTTTCTTAGATAGCTTCCTAGTTAGCGTCCTAGAGAGTTTCTTAGATAGCTTCCTAGATAGCTTCCTAGTTAGCTTCCTAGTTAGCTTCCTAGATAGTGTCTTAGATAGCTTCCTAGATAGCTTCCTAGTTAGCTTCCTAGATAGTTTCTTAGATAGCTTCTAGATAGCTTCCTAGTTAGCTTCCTAGACAGTTTCTTAGATAGCTTCCTAGTTAGCTTCCTAGATAGTTTCTTAGATAGCTTCCTAGATAGCTTCCTAGTTAGCTTCCTAATTAGCTTCCTAGATAGTTTCTTAGATAGCTTCCTAGATAGCTTCCTAGTTAGCTTCATAGATAGTTTCATAGATAGCTTCCTAGATAGCTTCCTAGATAGCTTCCTAGATAACTTCCTCGATAGCTTCCTAGATAGCTTCCTAGTTAGCTTCCTAGATAGCTTCCTAGATAGCTTCCTAGATAGCTTCCTAGATAGCTTCCTAGATAGCTTCCTAGATAGTTTCTTAGATAGCTTCCTAGATAGCTTCCTAGTTAGCTTCCTAGTTAGCTTCCTAGATAGCTTCCTAAATAGCTTCCTAGATAACTTCCTAGATAGCTTCCTAAATAGCTTCCTAGATAGCTTCCTAGTTAGCTTCCGAGTTATCTTCCTAGTTAGCTTCCTAAATAGCTTCCTAGATAACTTCCTAGATAGTTTCCTAGATAGCTTCCTAGATAACTTCCTAGATAGCTTCCTAAATAACTTCCTAGATAACTTCCTAGATAGTTTCCTAAATAGCTTCCTAGATAGATTACTAGATAGCTTCCTAGTTAGCTTCCTAGAAAGGTTCCTTGATAACTTCCTAGATAGCTTCCCATATAGCTTCCTAGATAGCTTCTTATTTAAATTCGTAGATAGCTTCCTTTATAGGTTCCTAGATAGGTTCATAATTAGCATCCGTGATAGCTTCCTAGATAATTTACTAAATAGCTTCCTAGTTATCATCAGTGATAGCTTCATAGATAGCTTTCTAGTTGGCTTCCTAGATAGCTTCCTAGTTGGCTTCCTAGTTAGCTTCCTAGTTGGCTTCCTAGATAGCTTCCTAGTTGGCTTCCTAGATAGCTTCCTAGTTGGCTTCCTAGTTAGCTTCCTAGTTGGCTTCCTAGATAGCTTCCTAGTTGGCTTCCTAGTTAGCTTCCTAGTTGGCTTCCTAGATAGCTTCCTAGTTGGCTTCCTAGTTGGCTTCCTAGATAGCTTCCTAGTTGGCTTCCTAGATAGCTTCCTAGTTGGCTTCCTAGTTAGCTTCCTAGATAGCTTCCTATTTGGCTTCCTAGTTAGCTTCCTAAATAGCTTCCTAGTTGGCTTCTTAGATAGCTTCCTAGTTGGCTTCTTAGATAACTTCCTAGTTGGCTTCTTAGATAACTTCCTAGATAGCTTCCTAGTTGGCTTCTTAGATAGCTTCCTAGTTGGCTTCTTAGATAACTTCCTAGTTGGCTTCTTAGATAACTTCCTAGATAGCTTCCTAGATAACTTCCTAAATAGCTTCCTAGCTGGCTTCTTAGATAGCTTCCTAGTTGGCTTCTTAGATAACTTCCTAGTTGGCTTCTTAGATAACTTCCTAGATAGCTTCCTAGATAACTTCCTAGATAGCTGATTAATTTCGGATCTTCATTGCACTTTTCTGCGTAAAAGTCAAAATGATGATATGCTTGATACATCTGTGTCGCTAAGACGAGGTCGACAACAGTCCGTTTTTGACGAATCAAGTGTTGTGAGTGAGACATTCCACCGTCCAGACTTCATTTGTGCTTTACGTCACATTAGTGCTGTTCAAGACCGTTATTGGGATTCTTTGACGCAAGTTATTTCCACGTTACACATTAATGTAAACTACTTCGTCAGTCGCAGTTTTGTCTCTTTGGGGAAGTTGCTTCGTGTATTGTTCGTCGTAGACTGTTTACACTTGAGTAATCAGACATAAGTCTAAAGGTATCGAGATTATGAGTTTGGCGACATTGTGTCCTACGTCATCGTATTGGTTCCCTAAACCGGCCGTGCGCAAATCTTACGGTCTGCTGTTTGATGTGCAACAAGAATAAATTGACGACTGACTGTGTGTCTATATGTTCGGAATTGGAGCCATCAACGATTTTCATTCAACAACCTTTTTGACCTGCCTCTATTTCGCCTTCCCCCGCTGAGTCCACTGCAAGGCACGTCTTGTAACTGCTCCAGTGTCATTTCTGGGTACATCTCATCTTAACGTTCACCCATTAAATGGGCGTGGATGCGTTGGATCGATAGTTTACGGTCTTTCTACGCCTTTCAGCCCGGTGCATCCGTCTTCAGATGCATCTGTAGATTGGCTTTACAATTTTTTGTACAACCAGCTGCCATTTGTTTCTATTCTATTCTATTATCCTTTCGAGCCGAAGACGGCACATAGGGCAGAACCACAATCTCAAAAACAGAAACCCTGGTGCCAAAATGGGCACACATTGCAGAGGTCACTGCTTCTAAAATCTATGGTCTGTTTCCATAACAATGCTTTTTACAATGACAGCTGTCAAGCCATCGATCAACCTCCTTAGTCGCCTCTTACGACATGCCTGGAGGTCACAGTGTCACTATTCTTTACATCCCACATAATGAGGCCCCGGTAAACACACGGGAGAACACCATTTTGTTTGCCTAGTCGTTTATAAATTTAACTTCCAAAAGTTCTTCATCGAGTGCACACAAGACCTCGTTTTTTGTCGTTATTCGAGAGGGCTAGGTATTGTATCTCACTATTGGAGAGGACTAGGTATTGTATCTCACTATTGGAGAGGACTAGTATTGTATCTCACTATTGGAGAGGACTAGGTATTGTATCTCACTATTGGAGAGGACTAGGTATTGTATCTCACTATTGGAGAGGATTAGGTATTGTATCTCACTATTGGAGAGGATTAGGTATTGTATCTCACTATTCGAGAGGGCTAGGTATTGTATCTCACTATTCGAGAGGGCTAGGTATTGTATCTCACTATTGGAGAGGGCTAGGTATTGTATCTCACTATTGGAGAGGATTAGGTATTGTATCTCACTATTCGAGAGGGCTAGGTATTGTATCTCACTATTCGAGAGGGCTAGGTATTGTATCTCACTATTGGAGAGGACTAGGTATTGTATCTCACTATTGAGAGGACTAGGTTGTATCTCACTATTGGAGAGGACTAGGTATTGTATCTCACTATTGGAGAGGGCTAGGTATTGTATCTCACTATTGGAGAGGACTAGGTATTGTATCTCACTATTCGAGAGGGTTAGGTATTGTATCTCACTATTCGAGAGGGCTAGGTATTGTATCTCACTATTCGAGAGGGCTAGGTATTGTATCTCACTATTCGAGAGGGCTAGGTATTGTATCTCACTATTCAGAGAGGGCTAGGTATTGTATCTCACTATTCGAGAGGACTAGGTATTGTATCTCACTATTCGAGAGGGCTAGGTATTGTATCTCACTATTCGAGAGGGCTAGGTATTGTATCTCACTATTCGAGAGGGCTAGGTATTGTATCTCACTATTCGAGAGGGCTAGGTATTGTATCTCACTATTCAGAGAGGGCTAGGTTTTGTATCTCACTTTTCGAGAGGGCTAGGTATTGTATCTCACTATTCAGAGAGGGCTAGGTATTGTATCTCACTATTCGAGAGGGCTAGGTATTGTATCTCACTATTCAGAGAGGACTAGGTATTGTATCTCACTATTCAGAGAGTACTAGGTGTTGTATCTCACTATTCAGAGAGGACTAGGTATTGTATCTCACTATTCAGAGAGGGCTAGGTATTGTATCTCACTATTCAGAGAGGGCTAGGTATTGTATCTCACTATTCGAGAGGGCTAGGTATTGTATCTCACTATTCAGAGAAGGCTAAGTATTGTATCTCACTATTCGAGAGGGCTAGGTATTGTATCTCACTACTCAGAGAGGGCTAGGTATTGTATCTCACTATTGGAGAGGATTAGGTATTGTATCTCACTATTCGAGAGGGCTAGGTATTGTATCTCACTATTCGAGAGGGCTAGGTATTGTATCTCACTATTGGAGAGGACTAGGTATTGTATCTCACTATTGGAGAGGACTAGGTATTGTATCTCACTATTGGAGAGGACTAGGTATTGTATCTCACTATTGGAGAGGGCTAGGTATTGTATCTCACTATTGGAGAGGACTAGGTATTGTATCTCACTATTCAAGAGGGACTAGGTATTGTATCTCACTATTCGAGAGGGCTAGGTATTGTATCTCACTATTCGAGAGGGCTAGGTATTGTATCTCACTATTCGAGAGGGCTAGGTATTGTATCTCACTATTCAGAGAGGGCTAGGTATTGTATCTCACTATTCGAGAGGACTAGGTATTGTATCTCACTATTCGAGAGGGCTAGGTATTGTATCTCACTATTCGAGAGGGCTAGGTATTGTATCTCACTATTCGAGAGGGCTAGGTATTGTATCTCACTATTCAGAGAGGGCTAGGTATTGTATCTCACTTTTCGAGAGGGCTAGGTATTGTATCTCACTATTCAGAGAGGGCTAGGTATTGTATCTCACTATTCGAGAGGGCTAGGTATTGTATCTCACTATTCAGAGAGGACTAGGTATTGTATCTCACTATCAGAGAGTACTAGGTGTTGTATCTCACTATTCAGAGAGGACTAGGTATTGTATCTCACTATTCAGAGAGGGCTAGGTATTGTATCTCACTATTCAGAGAGGGCTAGGTATTGTATCTCACTATTCGAGAGGGCTAGGTATTGTATCTCACTATTCAGAGAAGGCTAAGTATTGTATCTCACTATTCGAGAGGGCTAGGTATTGTATCTCACTACTCAGAGAGGGCTAGGTATTGTATCTCACTATACAGAGAGGGCTAGGTATTGTATCTCACTATTCGAGAGGGCTAGGTATTGTATCTCACTATTCAGAGATGGCTAGGTATTGTATCTCACTATACAGAGAGGGCTAGGTATTGTATCTCACTATTCGAGAGGGCTAGGTATTGTATCTCACTATTCAGAGATGGCTAGGTATTGTATCTCACTATACAGAGAGGGCTAGGTATTGTATCTCACTATTCGAGAGGGCTAGGTATTGTATCTCACTATTCGAGAGGGCTAGGTATTGTATCTCACTATTCGAGAGGGCTAGGTATTGTATCTCACTATTCAGAGCCTAGGGAAGGGTAAAGCCACAAAGAAAACACGGATTTAAAGTGAAAAAATCCCACCAGCCCATAACACTTTTTAAACCTTGGACCTTTTTATCCAGAACACGACGTCTTACCGCTAGACCATCCAGACTTTCTGCATACATCATCTCTCTAGCCTCATCTTTTACCTGTTATGATTATTTGTGCCATTTCTTAATTTGACCTTTTGGCCAGTTACTGTTCGCCGATTTAGTTATGCCAAAATATTCTGATATGTTTATTAAGATACAATGCGGGTTATGTTCAAGGATGTTCTGATGCCTGGTAACAAAGTTTGTTGGACACAGAGAGTCTAGTATTTCTGCCTTATGTGCTTTTTTTTTCTAAATAACAGCACATAGACAGACAGATAGATAGAAAACATGGTGATAATTTTACTCAGACAAGTAATGTGTAAAGTAATGACTTAATTGACAATCTATTCTCCAGTATTCAGAATCATACAAAACATCCTAAAAGTGCACGGCTCTAAAATATCCTTTGGTTTATTGTGGGTGTTGAACTGGGTGGATGCTATGATTCTGCCCAGGGTTTCTGTCACATCTTACCGGGTGTGTGTGTGTGTGTATGTGTGTGTGTGTGTGTATGTGTGTGTGTGTGTTAAAACTCCCTCCCAAACATAATTTAGAAAATACCCCTGGAGGGAAATTATATAAAAATTCAAACTCAGTTTTCAGTGAATGATGTTTTATATTGAGGGCTATTAATTCAGACTTTAAATAATCTTTCCTTTAAATATTTCCCCACCTCACCTCCTCATGAATCAGAAAAATAAATAGTCCCCCCCACCCCCGGCAATATTTCTCTAAAAGAAGAAACACTGACACTGCTTATACCGACGAGAGTTGATCTGGCGTTACATTTTTATTGATTAATATAATCATTCACAACAGACACACTGACATTATTAATCTCTGCGAAGTGACATATATATATATTTGTTTTCCAGTCAGCTTTTACTTCAGAGTAATAACAGTTAAAGCCAATCTAGGAGAGACAGAAATACTGTCAGAACGAGTTTCTCATACAGAGTCAAAGCTATCACATTTTGCTCACATTGAAAGTAAAACTGGCTGTACATTCTTTAATGGCAGAGCTGCCCTTCTAAACCAAACAAGGATATCGTTTCTAAATACAATTCTAGATTCCACCGTAAGCAATGGCGCAGACAGGATTTCAATTTCGATAGAATTTCAAAGGCATTCGTTCTAAAATTGTCTATTTACTAGAATCCTCAATTAGTTTACTCGCTAAGGATTCTATTTAGCTAGTTGCAAACATTGAGTTTTAGATATTTTTTTTCTAAAAATAATTCTTCTTGTAGAAATGTATGTCAGAACTAAATTTTCCCAAATGTGTTGTTGGGGCTTGAACTGGGTTACTTATCTTCCTGTCCAAGCCCGCTGTTTATATCAACAGGTAGTCTGTCTTGCTGAGGACGTCGCATTTTTAAATCTGTCTGGCTGTGTTGTCTGCGTGGTTGAGCGTTGTCTGCCCAGATTCAGTGCTGTCTCAAAAATGTTGTAACATCTCAATGTCTTTTAGATCGTTCCCTTCTTCCTTTTCGAAGAATTTTATCTGAATTAATTTTTTTCTCAAGGCCATTGTATTGTTTGATATGGTCATTGTATATGTGCTTTATCTTAGTTTTTATCTTCTTTCCTTGCTAGCGTTCATAACTTTAGATAGGAAATTAAATAAATGCCTTTGAAAACAAATATCTCCATAAGATTTGAAACATAAGCTTGAAAGTATACATTTCAAAAGAACAGATAAGAGACAAATAAAAACAAGAATAAGTGTCGAGCTTTATACGATAAGAGGAGTTGGAATACATCGGTCATGACTGAGAATGAATGAAGAAAGACTTACCCGTCAGGTATTCATGAGGAATCCATCAGGTAAAAGAAAACAAGGAAAACCCAGAGAATCTCTATGCAAAAAAAATAAGAAGGAAGATTGAACAATGAGGCTAAGGAACAATCAATAACTACCAACGACTGTCATCAACGGCGTGTGTAAAGTTTAGGTTCTTGTCACCGACTGTCATCAACGGCGTGTGTAAAGTTTAGGTTCTTGTCACCGACTGTCGTCAACGGCGTGTGTAAAGTTTAGGTTCTTGTCACCGACTGTCATCAACGGCGTGTGTAAAGTTTAGGTTCTTGTCACCGACTGTCATCAACGGCGTGTGTAAAGTTTAGGTTCTTGTCACCGACTGTCATCAACGGCGTGTGTAAAGTTTAGGTTCTTGTCGCCGACTGTCATCAACGGCGTGTGTAAAGTTTAGGTTCTTGTCACCGACTGTCATCAACGGCGTATGTAAAGTTTAGGTTCTTGTCGCCGACTGTCATCAACGGCGTGTGTAAAGTTTAGGTTCTTGTCACCGACTGTCATCAACGGCGTGTGTAAAGTTTAGGTTCTTGTCACCGACTGTCATCAACGGCGTGTGTAAAGTTTAGGTTCTTGTCACCGACTGTCATCAACGGTGTGTGTAAAGTTTAGGTTCTTGTCACCGACTGTCATCAACGGTGTGTGTAAAGTTTAGGTTCTTGTCACCGACTGTCATCAACGGCGTGTGTAAAGTTTAGGTTCTTGTCGCCGACTGTCATCAACGGCGTGTGTAAAGTTTAGGTTCTTGTCACCGACTGTCATCAACGGTGTGTGTAAAGTTTAGGTTCTTGTCACCGACTGTCATCAACGGCGTGTGTAAAGTTTAGGTTCTTGTCGCCGACTGTCATCAACGGCGTGTGTAAAGTTTAGGTTCTTGTCACCGACTGTCATCATAGGCGTGTGTAAAGTTTAGGTTCTTGTCACCGACTGTCATCAACGGTGTGTGTAAAGTTTAGGTTCTTGTCACCGACTGTCATCATAGGCGTGTGTAAAGTTTAGGTTCTTGTCACCGACTGTCATCATAGGCGTGTGTAAAGTTTAGGTTCTTGTCACCGACTGTCATCAACGGTGTGTGTAAAGTTTAGGTTCTTGTCACCGACTGTCATCATAGGCGTGTGTAAAGTTTAGGTTCTTGTCACCGACTGTCATCATAGGCGTGTGTAAAGTTTAGGTTCTTGTCACCGACTGTCATCAACGGCGTGTGTAAAGTTTAGGTTCTTGTCATCGACTGTCATCAACGGCCTGTGTAGAGTTTAGGTTGTTGTCAACGACTGTCATCAACGGCCTGTGTAGAGTTTAGGTTATTGTCAACGGCGTGTGTAGAGTTTAGGTTGTTGTCAACGACCTGTGTAGAGTTTAGGTTGTTGTCACCGACTGTCATCAACAGCGTGTGTAGAGTTTAGGTTGTTGTCACCGACTGTCATCAACAGCGTGAGTAGAGTATAGGTTGCTGTCAAAGAATGTCGTCAACAGTGTGTTTAGAGTTTAGGTTGCTATCAACGACTACCGTAGGATCTAGGTTCTTGTAAACGGCTTGCGTAGAGACAATGTTTCTATCAGGGTTTGTGAAGAGCCCAGGTTGTTATCACCGAATAACGTAGAATCAAGGTTTCTTTCAGGAACCTATATAGAGCCCAGGTTGTTATCACCGAATAACGTAGAATCAAGGTTTCTTTCAGGAACCTATATAGAGCCCAGGTTGTTATCACCGAATAACGTAGAATCAAGGTTTCTTTCAGGTGCGTGTATAGAGCCCAGGTTGTTATCACCGAATAACGTAGAATCAATGTTTCTTTCAGGGACGTGTATAGAGCCCAGGTTGTTATCACCGAATAACGTAGAATCAATGTTTCTTTCAGGGACGTGTATAGAGCCCAGGTTGTTATCACCAAATAACGTAGAATCAAGGTTTCTTTCAGGGACGTATATAGAGCCCAGGTTGTTATCACCAAATAACGTAGAATCAATGTTTCTTTCAGGGAAGTGTATAGAGCCCAGGTTGTTATCACCAAATAACGTAGAATTAAGGCTTCTTTCAGGGACGTGTAAAGATCCCAGGTTGTTATCACCAAATAACGTAGAATCAAGGTTTCTTTCAGGGACGTGTATAGAGCCCAGGTTGTTATCACCAAATAACGTAGAATCAAGGTTTCTTTCAGGGACGTGTATAGAGCCCAGGTTGTTATCACCGAATAACGGAGCAGAACATACGCTCGCAGCTGAAAGATGAAAATTGAAAATATTTTGGTTTTATTGTTTTTTATATATATATATATATTGGTTTTTAAAAATATCTTTTTCTGTATATGTAAGACATTAATAATTTTGTTTAAATATATTTATTTGAAGTTAAAACTTTATTTTGTCATGTCCTGAAATAAATGACGGTTAAATGCTAGCCACCATCAACTGTGCAATAATAGGTTATTTCTATAATTCTTGAGAATCGCCTCATTGCCCAGTTGGGTTCGCTGTCCCCCCCACCCCCCCCCCCCCAAGGCATGAACATACGCTCTCATACATAGGACACCTACCATACATTTCTCACCACCATGCGTTACCGAGCCTATACATTTGTCTGCATATGTATTGGCGCATTTGGACACCTTCAGGTTTTCTTTTGTGTGGTTTATGGTAATGGATTTATGCTTGTATGGTTATGTACACATGCTTTTTTCACACATCTGTTCGTTGTGCACACACAGAGTTAGGATATACATAGTTTATACGTATCTTGTACCCACCTCTCCATATTTTTAGAACCCTTCCGTCTTCTCACCTGACTGTCTGGTCAGGGAGATATATAGTTGGTCAGCCCGCCCACTTATTTTAGTTCATTCAGAAGCTGACCACGCTCTGGAACACAGATAACCTTTGTTTATTTCCTTTCTTGAGTATCTAGCATATTATCGCCATGTAGTTAGATTTGTGTACATATCCATGCATATATATTTGTGTTGTTGTTTGAGCTGAAGGCCTACTTGGCCAAAACGTCAACTTTTGTTTTGTTAATTACCATGTAAAGCTGTTCCCACACCACTTTTCTTTTCTTTTTTTTTAAATTGTCAAGAGATATTTGTTTGGGCTAATGCCTCGTTCAGCAACAGAACTGACCGCTATCAGCAAATCATAACCGATGAATTGCGCAAAGAGAAGTGAACCAGAGTTATACTGATCCTACTTCTATATATAGTCTTCACGGCGCCTCTAGAAACAGCATGTCCAGTCTTATCTGGCCAAGTGACTAGGAATCGAGAGCGAAGTGAATCTGGTACCCAAGAATGCAGTTCTGAAATGGATGTTTGCTCCAAGAGACGCACTTATCACAATTCTGCTTCAAACTACAACACAACTCATTCTTGCCCACATAACATCCTTTCAAGGACAAATGTCGAAGGCGTTAAATTATTCCTTTAGTCATCGAATGAACGGAAGGTAGTAAGAGATGTTCATGGCTAGTTTAAATTATCAAAACGTGAAATTAAAGCGACTAGGAAACATACTCTACAATGTTTACAACCACACATTAGCTAGTTCTTGTTCTTCTAATTTCTCAGTCCAAATGGGTTTATAATCATCTCTTGATCGTGCTGAAGTCGGATGTGTTGGGCCGAAAGGCGCAAATATAACAGTTTTACTGCAAACCACAAGACAACGTAGATACGTCCACTTAACGTCTTTATAAAGACGGATGACGAAGAGAAGTTCTACAGTCTACGAATACTTTAGAATACATTAGTCATCGGGCGAACGCAACCAACCATCTCTTGATACTTCCATCAGTGACAACAGATAAATCATCTCTTGATACTTCCATCAGTGACAACAGGTAAATCATCTCTTGATACTTCCATCAGTGACAACAGGTAAATCATCTCTTGATACTTCCATTAGTGACAACAGGTAAATCATCTCTTGATACTTCCATCAGTGACAACAGGTAAATCATCTCTTGATACTTCCATCAGTGACAACAGGTAAATCATCTCTTGATACTTCCATTAGTGACAACAGGTAAATCATCTCTTGATACTTCCATTAGTGACAACAGGTGAATCATCTCTTGATACTTCCATCAGTGACAACAGGTAAATCATCTCTTGATACTTCCATCAGTGACAACAGGTAAATCATCTCTTGATACTTCCATTAGTGACAACAGGTAAATCATCTCTTGATACTTCCATTAGTGACAACAGGTGAATCATCTCTTGATACTTCCATCAGTGACAACAGGTAAATCATCTCTTGATACTTCCATCAGTGACAACAGGTAAATCATCTCTTGATACTTCCATTAGTGACAACAGGTAAATCATCTCTTGATACTTCCATCAGTGACAACATAAATTAGCTCTTGATACTTCCATCAGTGACAACAGGTAAATCATCTCTTGATACTTCCATCAGTGACAACAGGTAAATCATCTCTTGATACTTCCATCAGTGACAACAGATAAATCATCTCTTGATACTTCCATCAGATAAACCATCTCTTGATACTTCCATCAGTGACAACAGATAAATCATCTCTTGATACTTCCACATGTGACAACAGGTAAATCATCTCTTGATACTTCCATCAGTGACAACAGATAAATCATCTCTTGATACTTCCACATGTGACAACAGGTAAATCATCTCTTGATACTTCCATCAGTGACAACAGATAAATCATCTCTTGATACTTCCACATGTGACAACAGGTAAATCACCTCTTGATACTTCCATCAGTGACAACAGGTAAATCAACTCTCAATACTTCCACCTTTTAAATCTAAGTAAAGAACCCTGTCATGCCAAGTGGCGTATAGGGAATACGGTGCTAGTTACCGTAATTCTTATAGACAGACTTTTCGGCTCGTGATTTTTTGCGTAACGTGGTCGGTATTGCGCCCGTGCAGCTTTACTTTCATAGAGAAAAAAAATGGTACCATTTAAGGCTGGGTGAACCCAGAAGCCATCGATCAGGATCGAACCCCTTCTTTTGTACTTTGTAGTCCAGTTGACTAGCCTTTGAACTATCGCGGCTCCCTACTTCCACCAGTGACAACAGCATCAGAAAGGTGAGAAAAATTAACAATTAAATACGGCATGCTTCTTGTAGAACGTGAAAAATATGTCCATGAAATGTGTCTTACAAACATCAATAATGAACTAATAATGCAGTAATAGAAGAGGAGTATCTGATTGAGATGTTCAGTTTTGCACTGAAACTCAAAAAAAATGCTTGTAATCTCACAATCGACATATTTCATTGCAGAAAAAAAAACATTTTTGACATAGATTTGTGATACATATCTTCAAAAAGACTATGGATAGAGGGTAATTACCACAACAACACTGCCACAAATCGCAACAGCACTGTCTGCAAAATACAACAGTACTGCCAACAAATCACAGCAGTCTTCTTCTTCTACCTTTCAGCTACCTGTGGAGAATAGGTCTTCAACAAATACTTTCCAAGTCGTTCTGTTTACTGCCATTCTTTTATGATTCCATGTCTTCCCCATCATCTTCATCTCTGCTTCTATCTGTCTCCTCCAAGAATTCCTTGGTCTTCCTCTTTGTCTTTTTCCATGCGGATTCCAAAAAGGGCCTGATGTGTAATACTCTCATTTGGCTTCCACAGCGCCATCGTCTTCGTTGTATCTCTTTATCCACTGGTATTTGACTGGTACATTTTCATAATTCTATGTTAGTGAATTTGTCCTGCCATTTCCATCCTTTTATTCTGCGTAAACATCCATTAATGAAAGTCTGTATCTTCACGATTGTCAATTTTGTTGTTCTCCATGTTTAACAGCCATATAATAGGACTGACATAACATTGGAGTTGAAAATTGTTATTTTTGTATTTAACCTAATTTCTTTGGATTTCCATATGTTTCCCAGTGCAACAAAAGGTCCTCCTGCTATTGATATCCTTACTTAGAGCTCCACCGTGTAAGTCTGTTCTGCAACCCTCCGTTCGTTCGTTACAACACCGAAAATGAGCACCACACTGACTCAGATTATTGAACAAGACAAGGTATTCATTAAAAAAAGGCCTAAGCTTTATTCAGCTGACAACATGTGCATTCTGCTACTCGAGTGGATACAGCAAAGCTCACCTTGCCAACTTAGAACTTGGCAACGTTCAATTCCAAAAACACAATTTCACACAAGCACTCACACTTGCGCGCTCAGAATGAACTAAATATGTTATCTCTCGCTCTCACATAAGGAATTATACAAATGTTCAATGTCACAAAATATAACTGCATCATTAGCAAGCCTTCCGCTCGTTTCAAGTGCCCAGTGAAACTCCACTGTTCATCACAAGTAGATTAAATATGTCGACCTCTCACTCTCACATAAGGAATTATACAAATGTTCAATTTCACACAATATAACTGCATCATTAGCAAGACTCTCGCTCGTTTCAAGTGCCCAGTGAAACTCCACTGTTCATCACAAGTAGATTAAATATGTCGACCTCTCACATAAGGAATTATACAAATGTTCAATTTCACACAATATAACTGCATCATTAGCAAGCCTCTCGCTCGTTTCAAGTGCCCAGTGAAACTCCACTGTTCATCACAAGTAGATTAAATATGTCGACCTATCACTCTCACATAATTAATTAGACAAATGTTCAATTTCACACAATATAACTGTTTCATTAGCAAGTCTCTCGCTCTCACATGAACGAAAGGGTCAATTGTCAATTTCTGAAAATATACTAACATGCTGGCGAGCTCCTCGGCTCACACAGAATGAAATCATCTCAAGTAACTAGCTCTTCACAAAAGCTGCAAAATGTTAGCGAGCCCCTTGCTCATCCCTCAAGAAATGCAACATGTTCACTTTTTCCACCACATTCAGTCAATGGCCAAATCACATGGCCTCACAGTAAAATAGTGTAACTATTAAACTAGGCAATTTAACTTCACGTGGAGCTCCCTGCTCGCACAAGTGAAAACGAACACAACATATTCGAAGGTTAGTAAGCCAACTGGCTACCGCCTTCCGGCGCAACCTGCTACCAGGCCGACCGACTGAGCAACTCCCTGCCTTCTAAACGTGCCCATCACATATATATATATATATATATTATCTTCAGCCACTCAGCACCATGAACTCTCCCAAAAACCCTGAGAATTCGCTACCCCATCTGAGCTGATCTCTAACTAATTTCCCCTCTTCTATCCACGTGAATTTTCCATGTTTTCCTGACTCCTCACTCATTTCTATTGTCATACATTCTCATCCTTCCTAGTTACCCCCTATTACATTATGTGATACTGACCACATCACTCACAATCTGTCGTTAGCAATTACACATATAATAACACTAGCACCATATTCCTTATACGTTTTTAAAAAAATGATATTGTGAAAGTTATGATTAATCGAAGTCCTCGGTATCACCGCAAACGAATTAACATCCATAATTACTCAACAGCCCGTGCCAGTGGAATCATCCGAATTAAAGCTCATCTCTTTGAAGGATTCAAACAATGAAAGCAAGCTGCAGTTCCCATCATAGCAGCTTCAGCACACGCCAAAAGACGTAAGGCCAAGAGACATTGAAAGTGAACGCCGCTGAACTATCCTTAATACGATATCATCATTCATCGTAAGGAATCGGAATATCGAAACACTATCCGGATGAAAAACACAGCTCACGGTGTGCACAGAGCACTAAACTCAGTAGCTCCGGCAGGAAGCTGGACTTGGAATATGAGGAAACTGCAACAAGGAACATTTTCCAGACTGAGCCTCAACGGTTCCTGCCGCCTATCCGTCATATTGACCAGAAATCCTAAGAAATGGCTATTTACTTTAAACAAGTAAAATTTGTTTGTCATAAAAATTGTCTATATAAATCCAATGAAAATTATTCATGTCTTAAAGCAAATATAGCAGTATCCATAGGAATCAGGCTTAATAAACATCTATCTATCTATCTATCTATCTATCTATCTATCTATCTATCTATCTATCTATCTATCTATCTATCTATCTATCTATCTATCTATCTATCTATCTATCTATCTATCTATCTATCTATCTATCTATCTATCTATCTATCTATCTATCTATCTATCTATCTGTCTATCTGTCTATCTGTCTGTCTGTCTGTCTGCCTGCCTGCCTGCCTGCCTGCCTGCCTGTCTGCCTGTCTGTCTGTCTGTCTGTCTGTCTGTCTGTCTGTCTGTCTGTCTGTCTGTCTGTCTGTCTATCTATCTATCTTTTGACCCTCCGAGCCGTAGCCGGCCCATAGGGCATAGACCCAGATACTCTTTCTCTTATCTAAATTTTATTCTAGCAGTTTTCAATCCTTCTAAAGATATTTTATCAAATCTCACCATTTGTTTCTGTTCTGTGGAAACAACACTATCTCAATGAAGGAGCCGATTCCTACTGCTCTTGCCTCTCTGATCAATGTTCTTCTCAGTGTCTCTCTGGGTCGGCTTCTTTTCCTCTTACCTGTTGTTTCCCACATTAGGGCTCTAAATATACATATAATGCACCTCTAAATTCTTCATTTCTTCACTTTCAACACTGGATTCTTTTTTAAACCTGCTGAAATGTCCACACTTTCTCTCAACTATTATCTAGATCAAATCTACTTTCGGTGTACAACAGCTTCCTGCATTTGTCCGTTCAATTCTGTTAAGTATATCTCATTGTGTCTCTATTTGTTTGTGAAATAGCTGATCCATTTTGTAACCAACTTTAATTCCACAATAATATGTGGGTTAGTTTGCATTAAATATGAAGTGCACAAGATTTTATTCTGCAGAAATAGAATATGTCTGTAGTTTTGTTTCTGCTAGCATTTCAACATACGTTTTTTTATTATGAACAATTGTAATGTGTACTTTTGCTTTTTGCTTCTACACAGTTGTTTTTATCAATAGTTTAGTTGATTTGCCTGTTGTGCCTGTCCAGGTAAAGGATACATTTTTCTTCTATTTTACATTCAAAGCCATTAGAACAAGTTGATCTTTAACATTGACAAACTTACGAGGTAAAAAATCGAACATTGCGTCCCCCGAAGGTGTTTAATGCGCCAACCTTTGATCGTTTCGTTTTGATGTTAAAATAATTGTAATGCCATGAAAAAAATATAATAACATCATTACAAATAACACCCGGGCTAAAGCTATTAATAGCAAAACGTTATATCTTCTCAACATTCCTGTATGATGCAGAAACATGGACATTAAACATGAAAACAAAACAGAAAATTGAAGCATTTGAAATGTCGATATATATAGAAGAATAGGTAGAATTGGATGGAAAGGAAAGAAAACAAAAGATGATTTGTTATTGGTTATTGGTTATGGAAGGCCTCGGTATCACTGCAAACGAATTAAAATCCATAATTGCTCAACCGCCGGTGCCAGTGGAATCATCCGAATTACTAACACATCTCCCAAACAAAGAAATGTAACTGTAGTCCCCATCGTAGCAGTCTCAGCACACGCCAAAAGACATAAGGCGAAACCGCGCAAAAAGTGACCACAGTCAACTGTTCATTGTCATATGATATTATCATTCATCGTAAACAAGCGGGATATCGAAACAGGATCAAAACGGATGAGACACACAGCTCACGGTGTGCACATAGCATTTAACTCAGTAGCTCCTGCAACAAGCCGGACTTGGAATATGAGGAAACTGCAAGAAGGAACACTTTTCAGACATAGCCTTCAATGGTTCCTGCCGCCTATCCACAATATACCATGGAAGTTCGCTTCCTCACGAAAATGATGATCGTCGTAGCACTTGATGATGTTAGGCCATCGTTGATGACTCCAATTCCAAACATATAGACACACGGTGGTGGTAAGTTATCATTTCCAATCCAACAGAAGCCACCTGACCTGTAGTTAGTAAAACCACAGAGAGAATATGATTTTGTGACCTTCACTGATTCACTCTTGGATGTGAATGTGTAGTTTACACAAGAGGAGAAGTTTTCAACTACAGTGATCCCATTTAAGGCAATTCTGGGATAGCAAGGCAAGTCTCCTTTATAGCAGCAGAACTTGATGTTCTCTGCTCCCTTCTTGTAGCTGCTGCCACACGATTCTGATGGCTCATTAACTTGGACATCATTCAAGAACAATGTCAGATTAACATTCCATAGATCTGGCTCTGCTGATGAAGTGCTTGGTGCAACAGTTGTATCAATCATACTGGAGGCTCCTGGTCTGTGCTCATTAATATCACAGACGGCATATGATGTTGTTATATTCAGTATTTCTTTCTGGGGTGTAAATATGTGGCACACACATGGAGATTGGTTTGTGGTCACAGTAATCCCATTAAAGGCAATTCTAGGGTAGCATGGCATAGCTGTTTCAGAACAGCACAATCCTATGATGTTTTCTGTGTACGCTATAAAGCTGCTGCTGCTACACAATCCTGACCAATTATAGGTGTGGACATTATTCACTTGCAATGACAAAACTGCTTTGTTTACATCATAAACCTCTGGAAGCGAATCATTTATGGGAATAATAGTACAATTTATTCTTCCATCGGGGATATCTTCCTTGAGTCTCCCCCCCCCCAAAAAAAAAAAAAATCTTTGGTTAAAAAGCACATATGCTTTTGAGTTAAACACAAAATGACCCATTTCATAGATTCAAAATGATCCTTGCCAATGCCATACGTTTGTACAAGTTAGGTCCTTAGCTACCAACGTCACAAATGAAGCCATCGAATTAAAGACTTTATCTACAGCGAAGGTTAACGAGCTGTGAACAAACATTTATGCTCAAACCCTTGAATACATTTTCAAAAATCTGCCAACTCGCTGCAATAACAGATATCGTGGAATAAAGTAAAAATTGCTTAGTCCATAGCTCGAATATAAATAAGCTGCCATTTCGGTGCGTCCCATGACGTCAGTCTCCAATGTCTCCAGTCTACAAAAGATGAATCTTAAAACAACTAAAAATGAGAAGAGAACTACTAAATACAATACAAATAAGAGACATGAGATTTTTGGAGCATGTTAAAAGACACAGCAGCCTACTAAATGTAATCTTTGAAAGGAAAATACAAGGTAAAAGAGGCAGACCAAGACTAACTTAGACGAGTACCATCAAAAGACAGACAAGTCAGCCTATGACAACCTGCAGCATCAAAGGAAGTAATGGAGAGGATTGGCTCTCCATGGTAGCCAACCTTCGATACGGAGACGGCACTCAATGTTGATGATGATCTGTTGGTTACGAGCATTAATTACTCAAATATGTTTATGCAACACATTTATATCAATAGAAATGAGAGAGTTCATCATGAGAAGAGGAAAGTTGGAATACTTGGTTACAACTGGCAAAATAAAAAGAAAAAGAGATCGCAGACGTCAAAGAGAGAAAATACAGGATAGCTTGGTGTCATGGCATGGAAAACAGTCAACAGCAGAACTGATACTATGCAGCGTAGATAGAAAATTATGGAAGGAGATGATCGCCTACGCCAACCGGTGTGGCACATGATGATGGTGATGATAATAATGATAATGATGATGATGATATACACATAAATATTTAATTTATTTTCCTCTCGGACGGAAGTCATAGTTCTCTACGATTGACGATCTGCTGGTTGGTCTTGTACTTCTTAGCTGTCTTTTAGTCCTTCATAGTTCCTTTTAATTGTTCTGCATTGCGATTCTCTTGGGCTTACTTGTTATCTTTTACAAGTTTCTACGTGAATGCCTGATGGGGAAATCTTTCTTTTTTCATTCTCTGGAGTGATCGATATATTTTAGGTGCCTTCTTCTTATGAATATTGACTTCCAAGAAAAAAATTTTACTTTTTGTGTGTGCAATGTCACAAACTGAAACCGCTTCGATAAAATATGCATCTTTAAGAATAAGTGAGATGTACTAGGCGATGAGATAGTCATATATAAATGGTGTACTGGGCTGACGTTATAGTCATATATAAATTGTGTACTAAGCAGATGTTATATTAATAAATAAATGGTGTACTAGGCTGATGTTATATTCATATATAAATGGTGTACTAGGCTGAGGCTATATTCATATATAAATGGTGTACAATTTCTATGGTTAGAAATAAGAAGCCACTTTGAGATTAAAACAAAGATATAGAATAAAATCACAGCATCCTGTCACTTTACCATCTTTGTTTAACAAACAACAATCGGTTTCGTGACATTAGAAGACAGACCTTTCTTCAGAATACAATTATTGAATATAATTACGTCGGAAAAGTTTATAGGTTAAACTTGAAAGATAGAACATTTTAAAATATATAAAGCTGCTTTTTTTTTAAAAGAAAGAACAATCATTATTATGATGCGATGATGTCGGGTGTCATCTCAGCTTCCAATAGATTTTTCTACATTTCTCTTCAGCATTCTAGTTCCTATCACGTAACCTACTTACGCACAACCATTTCATTTACCGTATTTTAAATCCATGCTACAATTTAAGTCCAGGTTTCATTAGAATTTCGACGTTTATTACTTGCTGTGTCTTCACTTCTTTGAGCACTTCTTACTTCAGAGTGAGCTTTTTTAGATCTTAATTAGGAGGAAATGTAAGCCGACAAGGAAGGGAAGTGCTTTAAACGGTGCGGAAACATCAAAGCAGGACCAAATATAAGCTTTCACGGTGAAACTACCCAAAACAAACGAGGGAAAATGTGTGAGCTCCATTAAAGCCTATCTTGTATGCGGAAGTAGCACTTTATCACTTGATGTTTTCACTAGATAAACTAAAAGCTGTTTGTGTAATTCTAGATTGATAACCAGACCTTTTTCTTTATAAGGACAATCTTCTACACATATTTCGCTTTGTTTGACTCTTTTAATGTTCTTTCTTGTGTGATATGATACCTTTAAAGCAGAAGTTGTGCATAAGATCGCTTATTATATGAGTATCAATTTCAGTTCATTTTTTTTCTTTTGTGTGGACAATGAATCCAGTTTTACGTTTTTCTTTGTTTTCTAATTTCACTTCCGATGCTGACTGACCATGTCGATTTGGACTCTTCAGCGAATGTTTAGCTGCCAAGAATATCTGTAGCCATGGATACATACATCAGCGAGCTACTTTTTAATGTTGTTCTCACAACTATAGAGCTATAGTCCTTGCGCCTATCTGCCTTTAAACTTCTTATATTGTATTTGCGGTAGCGCCTACATGTCCAACAAAAAATTGGTTGACCTCTTCCAGTTGTTATGTATGCCATGTTCACACTGTATAGACGTTAAAAATGTTCATACCGTGCGTTGGCAACGGCGTTCATGCAGCGAATAAAACACTAGTTCCATCGGCCACAAAAAACCGTGGATGGGCGATGTGAAACCTCAATGTTTAAACACCCCAGTCAATAGTTTATAAGAACTCAGTTATACTGAAAGTAAAATGAAGTAACTCTGGGTTCCTTCCTTGTCTTAAACCGTCATAGCGTCGGTGCTCATATTTGTCAACAACACATGGCACATTGTACGGGTTATATGGTCGGTATCACGTTTAGGGAATCCTACTTTTGTAGGGGAAAAAATGTCTGCTACCAATTTTCTGAGTCTGGGTAACGTGAAGATGTGTGGGTCGGAAACAAATTAATTAGTTACATCTGGGAATTGAACGCGGAAATTTGTGTTCAACATCGATACGCTAACTATACAACTACAGGGGCTTCACCTGCGGTTTAAATTATAACAGTCCTAACCGGCAAGTTGTGAAAGACCACTTCGTTATTAGTAAAAGCCTTAACGCAATTCCTAACTATAAACATATGGAAGTACCGCCATTTTTGTTTATAATACATCGTGCTTAATAAACAAAAAAAACTCCAGGACCTGGTTCAGCAACACCCGAGTCGATATGATCCTTACGATAACATCTCACTTGAAATATTCGATGAATTTAACAATAAAATGTGGATTAAACATTTCACTTTAAATTGTCATGATTTATTTCTTTCTGTTTGTGAGGTAGATCACGCCTAAGTCTTACATGATATAATGAAGAACTTTCATTATAATACTTTTTTTGCAAACAATGAAAACCTGTTAGAAGGTTCTCCTTTCCATGTCGTCTTTGTCATAACATAGCTCACCTTGAAACAAATGCTTGATTAGTTAATGCATTGATATTAGCGTTGTCAGAGGCAAACCAAGAAGAAGGGGGTTTCAAGACATCACAGAGACGTTGAACACGACAACAGAAGAAAGTGGATGACTTGGCTAGCGACAGATTATTGCAGACGGGGCAATGGTGAATGCAACGTCCTCTGTGAGATCTTGATAGATACAAAGATTCTTTCAGACAAAATATAGCGAAAGCAGCATTTTGTGGAAGATCTGGCTAGAGACAAAGATTCTTTCAGACGGGCAGTGGTGAATGTACCGTTCTGTGAAGGTATGCGACCTGATGATGATGAATGACGTTTAGGAAGGCGAGTGGTCGAGATATTTGGACTGGTCAAACACTAATTCTCTACACATGAAAGACCATTTAGAATTTCGGCAAATTTGGAAAAAAATCAGTGAAACCAATAACTTGTCTTGTTCACCTTTGTGAACAAGACAAAACTTGGACAAACCAACGATTCGACCGATAGGTCTTAAACGGGGGTGAAAACTAATTTAAAAATAATATATATATATAAAATAATATAAAAAGAGGCCAAACTCATATATCACTTTTAATTACACAAATACAATTAGACGTGAGACAGAAGACGCTGGTTCGATTCACAGTGAGGTAAAATATCTTTTGTTTTACACTATCGAGATATAAACAAAAACTCTTGTCTGTATATCGGCAGACGCTAGGAACCCACAAACAGTTTCACATTGTATAAACTAATACTATTTGATTCTCTTATTACTGGTCTGCCGTGGACAAGAAGTCGAGTTTATGCCGAACATAAATTCTTTTCGAACGTTCATTTTCTCCACCGAATTGTTCTAGTGTCATCTAGCTATAAATGGGTACCAGAGAATTTGGTCAACCTGACATAGTGCTGGTCATAATATCCAAGACTGTTTTGATGGTCACTGAGTATGGACACTATCACCACATTTTGTTATATACCACAATCAAAGCCTTCCTAACCTAGCCACCTTAACCTACCATGCGGGAGTACGGGGAAATGAAAGAGAGGACAGGTTGGCTAGCTGCGTTATTGTTGAGAACGGTCAACCAATGGATCGGGCGGACATCATCAATGCCCTCCGAGATGTGGGAAGGGCACAGGACTTTGACAACCATGAGTCCACGTTACTCCTTTGGGTGAAAGAGAAGGGAGTTAAGATGGGCACAGCCAGAAACGAGAAACTTAGTGGGCGTATAGTGTAAGAAAACTTATTAACCAACACAGAACTGGAGTCATTAGACGCTGGACACTTCGGGACTTGCTGAGGAGGGGATCTGAGCACCTATGGGCGTGTCCCGAGTGCAATGATGATGACCTACAAGTAACTCAATAACCTCAAACTTATTTCCCTATATTTTGAATGACGCTGTCAAATGTACACTTCCTACTTTATAACGATTATTACATTTGTAACAGTCACCATTTTGTTCTTACATTTAGTAATCGTCGCAGACTAATTGTAATCAGATCGTACATACTTGAACACCTTAGCGCCGGTTGCACTTTCTCTTATTTATGACTTCTTTGCAGCCAATGCGAATGTTACCACGATCAATATCATTTTCTAATCACGTTATATCATGAAATATTACCCATTTAACGGCCAGTTAGTGACATTGACAATAATTAATGAAAGGTAAATTCTAGCTTTACAAATTTGATAATGGCGGAAAGTTATCAAAGTGACAGGAGTGAACTAAATACGTCAAAATAGCATAAGAGATAGTGTCCGTTAGATAGTAAAGAAAGTAGTGGCAACGAATGCTGTTTTGATCATTTTACATAGAGAAAAAAAAATGTATCATTCCCCAAGGAGTGCATCGGAAGTCGAGAAATAGGGAATTATATCACAGATAGACTGAAACCAGACGGTGACATTATTTATGACATGAGTAATCGATGACTGGATTGGTAATACTCCAAAGGTTCTTCCTTTCTCTCTCTCTCTAAGGTCTACGCTGACAGCAAAAGAAAACTGATGAATTACTTTATATCCAAGATTTCAAATATTTATAACTGCATATTTTAGAGTTAGTAATGTTCGCAATATCTTGTTTTATTTTTTTCCTGCGCTCTCATTTTCCTTCTCGGCAAACATTTGTCTTACTCTGCGAATACTATCGCTTATAGGCAGGTTCACCCTTTGACAGTCTGTTCTCTAAACTTTTTGTATAATTTATTGATATTATTGATGAAATGGGAGCCGCGATAGCTCAGTGGTTAGTGAACTGGACTACCACGGACAAGGGGTTGGGTTCGATCCCAACCGACGGCTTCCGGTTCACCCAGCCTTTAATGGGTACCTGATTTTTTTTCTGGGAAAGTAAAGCGGCACGGGCGTAATACCGACCACATTACCCCAAAAATCATGTGCCGAGGGTCTGTAAAATTTATGGTCCCTAACACCATATTCCTTATACGCCACTTCGCGTGACAGGGGTACTAAGAAAGAATAAACAATGAATGAATAAACAATGAACAAATAAACAATGAAAGGATAAACAATGAGCAAATAAACAATGAAAGGATAAACAATGAGCAAATAAATAATGAATGAATAAACAATGAGCAAATAAACAATGAAAGAATAAACAATGAGCAAATAAATAATGAATGAATAAACAATGAGCAAATAAATAATGAGCAAATAAACAATGAACATCGGATTAGTTACACGCTTCGAGAAACTATAAACTTTAATCATAGCCATTTGTGAAGTCTTTGAGACAGTTCATTAACCTCTTTCATTGTAATTTCTTACAGTCTTTGAGGCCGTCCATTATTTTCTCTCAACTCAGTGCTCGATCTAATTGCGCAACATGGGATATGTCAATGTATGATTTATTATATATGAGCATAAACATGTATACATATTTATCATCATGCAGAGCCGTGGGTAAAATGTGTCATGGTGTGATTATAAATTTTAATAGGCACAAATACAGTATATCATGCGAGGCCGTTGTAAACCTAGATGAAGCGTAGAAATAAGTGCAAATGAAATAGTATATCTCATTGCTTTACTAAATGAGGACATCATACACAATAATTCAACGTTTCTATCACAGTTCTTCATCGGTATTACAGGTCAACAAAAGCGTTTTTACTGATCTTTATTGCGCGTGCTTATAACCTTTACACCAGCTGTATCGTGACTTTATTTCATTAAATATAATTATATGCATTTTTATGTCTATGTAATGTCGAGTCGCTCTTGAATTTGTCCCTTGATGAAAATTTATTGTGTCGAAACGTTGCTGCTTGCCTTTTTAATGCATCCGCACTTCTGTAACGTGATTTTTATCTCATCGTTCATTCCTCACAATTCTGCGAAAAATTCCTTAACCTGGAAATAAAAACTGTATGACAAAACCTCGTCCCATCTTCCTCAAGAACAACCTACTTGCATGAGCGACCTACTCTAATTTATCTTCATATTTTCCCTTAATCATAATTTACCACCAAGCCAAATAATCTGTCTGATCCAGGGTACTAGCCAGAACAGATCCTGTAATCCTAGCATTTCTAGCCTCAGATCGTGCCTGGTAAGAACTCGTGGGCGGTATCGAATACAGTATTGTTGCCTTATGTAGCTGGTCAGCGCGAGTTATATTTCAAGAGGTGGCTACCACAGATTTGATAACTTCTGCCCAATGACGGGAGAAAAACACCAGCTTCTGAAAGTGAATGAAGTTCGTTCATGATGTGAATACAACTTTCAACCTACGTGTCAGATTTATGTCAATGCTATACAAAACAGGCTGTGAAAGATGTTGCTTTACAATATTTAATTCCGTTGAAATTATCGATGATTAACACGAGAAATACTCCGAACACAATTAACTCTTTCAATACGTTTCTACTCACCATGAGCCATAGTTCATTTCGGTCATGTACGTTTAGCTGCAAAGTGCGTCACTCTCAATTTGATTAATATAAATTGTCATCAAACCATACTCTTGTTATGTTTTATATCATCTTGGTATTTGTGAAATATAATTCCGTGTTTAATTATTTAAAAATGTGTATATAATATGTTAAGTGTTAGATAAAAATAAACATGTAAATTAATATTTAAAGCGTGAAAAATTGTGTCGCTTTAATCTCTACCGCTAATTTGATTTTAAAAAAAAAACATTCCGTATTGAAAGAGTTAAAGAAAGGCAAATAGAAACTACATTTCTTAAATATGTGTTTATACGTCACAACAAAGAAAACAGACTTTTGCTGGGTGTACTATTAAAGTAAATGCGACAGTAATAAAGAAATAAATAAACGGGAGTGGGCTAATAACATACAATTGTGGTTGTAAAGCGGACGTGTAGTGTAAAATAAAATAGCTCATGTAAAAGTTGCACTTCAAAGAATGACATCAGATGTCAGTAACCCACATTAGTCCTACATTTCAAGTAGGAAAAAGAATTGTAAGTGAATTAGTTAGCTATTTAACTGTTTGGTTGGTTAGTTGGTTGATAGCCTAGGTCTAGTGGGTTAGTTATTTGTTCCGCTTGTGTGGATCCCGAGCCACTTTCCACTGTCAGGGAAGCAAAGAGTAGAGCCACTATCATCTGTACTGCGTGTTTTCAGAGACGACTAAAGAGTTTGGGTCAAAGCTTTCGCCGGTGTTATGGTGTGTGTGCGTTTGAACTGAAGTCATCTTCAATGCTGTCGCTAGTGTTTGGTGGGCGTACTTCATACTGGGGAACGTGCTGAGGATGTAATCTGACAACTCTGAAATTGTCTGTGGTGCAATGTAAATGATTTTTCTAATGAACTAAACTGAAAATAGCTATTTGATCACTTATTTATCAGTCAGTCTATCAATTATCTATACTTCTTCTTCTTCTCTCCTTCCTCATCTGCCTTTCAGCGTCGAGGGGAGATATAATTTGAGGTCTTTTGCTTTTCTGTTCGCCTCTGCTGCTTTTATGCTTCCTAATGCTTCTAATATTCCATCCATCTTTTTCGTGGTCGACCCTTGGGTCTGGTGTTCTCACAACGTTTGTTGACGGCTCGTTGTGTTGTGTTTTGATCTTTCTGCCTTGTCACGTGGCCAAACCATTTTATCTGTTGTTTTCTTATATATCCTATGGCGGGGGCTATTCCTAGCTTTTTTCTCAGTTCTTCATTTCTGATCTTATCCCTCAGACTGTTTCCTGTCATTAATCTAACACATTTCATCTCTGTAGAGGTTATTTCTCTTATTGTTCTTGCATCTAGGATCCAGGTCCGGCATTGATAGCACAACGTTGGGATAACGATTGTATTGCATTATCTATAGAGCTAGTTATTTTAGTGTCGTGTAGAACCACGGTGGCTAATTGGTTAGTGTGCTCGCTTCCTGATCAGAACGGTACTGGTTCGATATCCAGAAGTCTCGGGTTTTCTCTGTCCAACGAGATCTGGGATTCACCCTATCTCTCAAAATGGGTACCGCAGATTTTTATGGGAAGTAAAAACGGCCAGGAGTGATACTGGCCACACCTTTCACTGTTCAGATGAATTTTATTTATTGACATTTAGTACAGTGGCTTGTAGACTTGGTGGACGTGTTTCGAAAATATTGTGCAACGCGTATATCTGCTCCTCACTTATAGAATTACGACTTCAATCACTATTATAATTACTACTTCAATCACTGTTATGACTACTACATCAGTCGCTATTACAATTGCTACATTAGATAGGATTACATCTACTACATAAGTCACTATTACAATTACAACTACAATGATTATTACAATTACTACATCAGTCACTATTATAATTACAATAACAGTTACCGCTAATATCAATAGTAACACCTACATTCTTAGACAGATTACGCTTACTGCCTTTATATCTTCTAATGTTGTTTCACTACATTTATAAATAACTGGACAATCTTCATCTCAACTTTGTACAGCCAATGTCCGACCTGAACTCTAGACTCAAGAACGATAAGAAAAATGGCCACTACTTAATCTAGATGAAATGTTAAAGACGAATTAT
Source organism: Megaustenia siamemsis (assembly GCA_032433765.1). Taxonomy (NCBI): domain Eukaryota; kingdom Metazoa; phylum Mollusca; class Gastropoda; order Stylommatophora; family Ariophantidae; genus Megaustenia; species Megaustenia siamemsis. The sequence goes on along the minus strand of JAVIAB010000050.1, from coordinate 59,548,370 downwards.
TGTTATTGTTATTGGTTATGGAAGGCCTCGGTATCACAGCAAACGAATTAAAATTATAGCAGCATAACTTGATGTTCTCCGCTCCCTTCTTGTAGCTGCCGCCACACGATTCTGATGTCTCATTAACTTGGACATCATTCAAGAACAATGTCAGATTAACATTCCATAGACATAGCTCTGCTGATGAAATGCTTGGTGCTACAGTTGTATCAATCATACTGGAGGCTCCTGGTCTGTGCTCATTAATATCACAGACGGCACATGATGTTGTTATATTCAGTATTACTTTCTGGGGTGTAAATATGTGGCACACACATGGAGATTGGTTTGTGGTTACAGTAATCCCATTAAAGGCAATTCTAGGGTAGCATGGCATAGCTGTTTCAGAACAGCACAATCCTATGATGTTTTGTTTAAAGACGAATGACAGGAAACAGCGTAAGAGATAAGATCAGAAATTATGAATTGAGAAAACAAGCTCGGAATAGTTCCCTGCACATATACATAGAGAAACAACAGATAAATGCAATGTGGTAAGAAAGACCAAAACACAACACAACGATCCTTCTTTAATAAATATTGCTAGAACATCAAACACAAGGGCTGACTAGGAGAAAGAAGAATTTATGGAATATTAGAAACCCTAGGAAACATAACAGCAGCAGAGGCCAACATAAGAGCAAAAGATCACAAATTATATCTGCCCCGAAGCTGAAAGCCAAACGAGGTAGGAAACAGATGAAGGTATATCAAAACACGCAATCTTTACACGTTTTCTTTGTCCCTATTTCATTAATGATCACTTGTGTGCTGTTAAAAATATCTCAACGAATCTACACCCAGACGAGGGGAGACCACAGTGTCTGCACTCAGCTGTCTGTTCATTCACAAATACCTCGATGTCCAATCTCATTACTAATTGACCAGTCTTAGCTGTCGTGCCAGACTAATGACTGGCTAAATTGGATCACGTGGTCTAGCATTTCATCCATTTTGATTAGTTTAAGGCTGTTAAAGTCATGCTCTCGTTAATGTGGGAAACTGTAAGGAGAATGTACTCACTTCATATATTTATTTATCTCACTGTCTATTCCTGCATACATTCATCCACATATCTATTCATCAGTAGGCCCGTCAATCATATCGTCGTCCCGTCACTACACTTGTCATCTTGTCTGTCCATTCACCACCATCCATTCACCCATTCATCTATCCATCCATCTACCAACTTACTAATTCACCGGTCTATCTATTCACCTATTGACCCGTATATCTATCAGCCCATTAATTTATCCATCACCCAGCCATCTATCTATCAAACTATCCTTCCATCATATTATCCATCCACCCACCTCCCATCGATTCATCAACCTGTCAATCTATTCCTCCATCAATTTAACTAATCACCCATCCATACATCTATCCACCCATTTATCCACCTATCTACATACCCATCTATTATATACCTATCCATCCACCAGTCAATCCATCCATCTATCTATCCATCCACACATCCACCCTTCCATCTATCCATCCACCCATCTATCTATTCATCCACACATCCACCCTTCTATCTATATATCCATCCACCCATATATCCACAAGCCCATCCATCTATCCATCCAAACATCCACTGATCCATCTACATATCCACCAACCCATCCATCTATTCACCCACACATCCACTGATCCATTTATCTATCCACAACCCATCCATCTATTTATCCACACATCCACTGATCCATCTGCCTATCCGCCCATCCATCCATCTATATGCCCACCCACCCATCCATCTATCTACCTATTCGCTCAATATCTTTACATCCACCCACTCATCTTTCTACCCATCCATCCACCCAACCGCCTACCATCTGATAACCCACCAATCCATGCATCCACTCATGCATCATTCTACCCATCCACCTATCCAACCGCCTACCATCTGATAATCCACCCATCCATCATTTTACCCATCCACCCATCCAGAGATACATACATGAACTCATCTCCGTAATAGCCACTGAACTAGCTACTATTTCACCTTTTCACACAACAGTCTATCCATCAAGACATTTATTCATGTAACCGTGGATCTATCTGCGCATTCGTCTATTCCTCCATCTGTCTGACTCCTTATCCATCTAATCTACCTACCCTCTACTTGTTTGCGAGAACCCCAGACTCAAAGATTTATTTGTCTGTTTATACTATTTGTCGTTTCCACCCCCGCCTGTGTTTGTTTATCTATCTTGTTTCCTTCGTCCATTTGTCCTTTCGTCTGCCTGCCTATTTGTTTCCCTTCGTCGGTCCATTCGTCCGTCTGTCTGTCTATTTGTATCTCCCTTTCTTTCATTCTTCCTTTCGTCTGTCTGTCTATTTCTCTGTTCCTTCATTTATCTATCCGTCCGTCCGTTTGTTAGTCTGTCTGTGTACCTATTAAAAAATGTATCTCATCTTTTATATCGTCTTTACTTTAGAGTGTCTGTTGTTTGCGAATGTGACTGTCAGCCATTTTTCTTTGCGTCATTCAATCACAATGTCCGCTATCATGATAGACGATATATGTAACTGCACAACTAATTATCTTTTAAATTTCCTTCTTGATCTTCTGTCTGTTCGTCCATTTGTTTCTCTTTCTGTCTGTCAAGTGTCTGACTTCTGGATTTGTCTCTTCGACATGCACGACGTTCTAGCTGACTATTCTTTTACTTAGCAATTAGTAAGATGAGAGGGGAGACAACAACAGCCGGCATTAGCTCTCTTGTCGAGATTGAGAGGCTGGCCCAGAACAGGGAGTGTTGCGAGATACAACTCGGATCCTGTGCAAGGTCTGACACTCGATAACATGCCAGATCGTCGGACACAGAGAGTCTCCAATCTCTGCCCCCATGTGCCATCTTCGGCTTGGAAGGACAATAGACGAACAGTCGAATATAATTCTTAAAAGCTTGAAATTGCAATTAACAATAAAGATGTAAGTACGCATAAAAAAGCATCTGAAAATGGATATATTAGTTTTAATCTGGGTAAGAACATGATCAGGCGTTGTACTTACAACAGTACACAGTGCAGATGGAAATGGAATAGTACAAACAACAACCATATCTTTCCTACGTCAAGGACATTAAAGATAAGCATCTCACTGGATATTGAGACCTCCCAGATATGTTCTGCTGGGAGCACGGTATTTACCTCCGCAGCAACTTTCCTATGTTATGGATGCTAAGTTTGTTTACAATTATATTTAAAAGACTTTTGGTTTTATTAATTGTCGACTGAATAGATTATACGTCTGATTTCTAATTAATTACTCTTTTAGTGGTCGAAAAATCACGTCCCATGGTAATTTATAATTCCCAATTTATCACTTAAGTAGCTACCGGCTCCTGTGTGTCTGATAATATAACCACGGCCAGTAATCCCAGACAATAAATAATGGATATGTTGATCATTTTGCAAACATTAAAAATTGGTCTTCTTTTTCTACTTCATTTTCTCATGCTTATTTGGCTTTCAGCGTCGAGGAGGGATATAGTTTGCAGTCTGTTTCTCTTCTGCTGCTGGTATGTCCTGTTATTGTGTTCCTTAGTGTTTATTAAAGAAAAGAGCAGAATAGCTCAGGACAAAATAGAATTTCATAAAATGAAAAACATCTTGTGCAACAAGTCTATGTTTATAGAAGTGAGAAAGAGAGTTAATCGGTGCTATATAGAGCCAGTTCTAGCTGCTATTAAAGCAAATCATGGACAGTAGACAAACAAATGAAAAGACGATTAGAAACACAGAGAAAGGAATTCTCAGAAGAATATTAAAAGTTCCCGGTTAACAAGAAAAATGAAGATATTTTTTAAGGTCAACACAAAAAGGGTACTGCTGAAAAAAAACATCGAAAAGAAACAATCGACATTTTTGGGGCACATCATGAAAAGAGGAAAGTTGGAGTACTTGGTTACAACTGGCAAAATACAGGGAAAGAGAGATCGTGGGCGACAAAGAGAGAAGTTACAAGAAATTTTGATGTCAGGCATGAAACACAGTCACAACAGAAATCATTGATGCATTGTGGATAGGAATTTGTGGAAGGACATGATCGCTGACGTCAACCGGTATGGTATATTACGATTATGAGTGTTCCTAATAATTCATCAACCCATATTTAGTTAGTGGTCGGGTCTTGAGGCTGGTGTTCTCGCACGTTTGTCGAAGTTATATTTCATATTTACAAGATATCAATGTTAGGTTCTCTTTAAAGAAAAAGAGTTTGGTGTATATACCATTCTCAATATCATAGTCTTTCTTTCTTTCTTTCTTTCTTTCTTTCTTTCTTTCTTTCTTTCTTTCTTTCTTTCTTTCTTTCTTTCTTATTTCCTTCTACATTTAGCTACTATGCAGTTACCGCTTTCTAATGCACGGCACATTCATGCATTACATTCATGGCTATGAACTATACATGATGAAATTATGAAGGCTGGCAAGTCCTGCTGAGAGTTGTCCGTGCTTGCTCCAGACCAGATTGGGTGGCGATCTCTTGTGAGTGCCCTATGTTTCGAAACGAGTTAAGAGAATTAAGAAGAAGAAGAAGAATGTACTGCACACTTTACCATTCAGAGCAACACTAAAAATGTTTCTTTGAATAATCACACCAGATATTTGTTGTAAATACCGCACTTCTAACAAATAATTATTGCTGAAAATACATTGCACATTTCTACAGGGATTTATAAAAGCAAAAAGTACAAAGTTCTTCTCTATGAAATAAAAAATACATATTGATTGTATCCATATAGCCAGCGGTGTATTAACCGCAGGCCAATTTCTTTTGATGAATTACATTTTAGTAAAGTTCAAATCTAAATGAGTTGTCAGTGTGGCATCAAAGAATAGAAAAGCATATATAAACGAACTAGGCATAATTATATTGTTTAAAAAGATAATCATCATCATTATCATCAAGTACCGGGCCTGCTGGCGTAGGTGATCATATATCTGCACAACTTTCGATCTCGACAGTTATTTCATTACATTGTTAAATAACAATGGCTGCAAATTAAGCTAAATAGAAGCAATTATTTCTGGTATATATCTCTTGAAAAAAAGGGACGAGGAAATAACAAAGGGAACTGACTTGAGTGACAAACTGTTTGGTGACAAGAACGGCTTGTGTCACATCGTGAGCTTGTTAATATAATTTATATGAATGTATGGAAGAAGACGTAAGTTTAAGATTTAGAAGAAGTAGAAACAGGGAAAATGAACAAAAGATTAAAGTAAAATTAGAATCAAGCTAAAATAAAGCTCTTGCCTGGAGATTGTATTAGAGTAATTATTTATGCATGTTTTCTCTCAACGATTTATTCTACATTCTGTACAATCATTAAAACAACGCGATGTTTACAGGTTAGCATTAACGGCAATTATTTAAAATTTATAAATTTATTAATTATTTAGCTCCAACTTTTGTGTCATTGTGAATATATATTTATATTATAGCATGGTCAAAATTACTAGTTCATAAAAAGAACTTCCTAAAATATTTCAAATATAATTTTCAAAAATATATCAAATTCTTCTTCCAGTTAAACGCCAGACGTTCAAAGACACATAAGGAAGGAACGAACAACATCTAGCTACTAGAACTTCCAACATTATTTTCATTTTGATATTATTCACTTCTTCTTCTTTTTTCTTCTTCTTCAGCGATGAGCTACTGCTATACATTGAGAGGTTTAGACGAGCATAAGTTACGAACAAAACATTGTGGTGCATGGAAAAAAGGGTTGGGAGCCTCGGTAGCCGAGTTGGGAAAACCACCCGACTGGACTACCGACGATCGGACAACCCGTGTTCGATTCCCGCTGGGAGCAGTGTGAGTTGTACTCGTGGTTGAAAAAAAAAAATAATACCCCCACGGTCGACCCAGCCGTTGGCAGAAATGGATACCAGGGTATTACCCTGGGAAGGTGAGGAATGTCGCCTCGCATCTGAGTTTCGATGTTTGAGGCGACACTATCCAGAAATTTCCGAACATTTCTGGATATGCGGCCGAGCACATATGGGTGGAAACTCGCGTGCTAAGACGTCGGTTCAAGTCTCGTACTTTACCTTTACCAGTGTGGTGCATTAAAGGTCTTCACCTGTTCTCCATAGTTTAACATACAGGCTTATTTCTGTGAACCATATTTATGTCGAAGAGTGTTACGAGTGCTGCAGTCCTGTATGATATACTCTAAAGTCTGTCTGGGTGCTCTACAATTGATTGTTGCAAAGTTACTGAGTCCTATCTTGTTTAGTTGTCTGAGCCACAGTAAGCTGTTTTAGTCACAAGATCACACTGGGCCACTGGCGCAGAACACAGTGCAACGTTTTAACGGGTGTTCAATCAGAGTGGATCTGGCGGACTCTAATTGTGATGTTCTGTCTGTGGGGGAGATCAACACACTTAACCTGACAGCTGACTTCATGTGAGAGTCTGGAATCCTACTCTGATTGAGTCATGATCGCAGAGAGAGAGAGAGAGAGAGAGAGAGAGTCACAAGATATTGGTCTGCTCCTCTCTGCTGAGCATTTTTATGCTATCATGTTCTGGTTCCTATTTCCCATATATCTCTCTCAATTCCGTTTGCCCAACTTGTTTCTGGGTTGTCTTTACTTCTCCTCTAAGGTACTGGGATACTAACTCATTTTGGTTGGACTATTGAATCCTTCTGCCTGATTTTGAGAGTGCATATGCTCTCTCGTTTCCAGGAATGTAGGGGTTCGATCCTGCTACGAGCTGTCTATTGTTCTTTTTTTATTATTTGTTAACTTTTTTCTGTGTCTTGTAAACATGCCCCTTCTTATGTGATGATTCGCTGATCCTTTTGCCTCGATAGTTTCCCACACTTATAATATATGTTTATTATTATTATTTGCCACAGTGTACTGTGGTATCTATGGTTATGGTCATGGCTATGAAAGGCCCCGGTATTCCCACACTTATAATATATGTTTATTATTATTATTTGCCACTGTGTCACTTGTGTACTGTGATATTTATGGTTATGGTCATGGCTATGAAAGGCCCCGGTATCACTGCAAAAAAATTAAAATCCATAATTGCTCAACCACTCGTGCCAGTGGAATCATCCCAATTATTATCTCATCTACCAAACAAAGAAAGGTAGCTGTAGTCTCCATCATAGCAATCTCAGCACACGCTAAAAGACATAAGGCGAAACCGCACAGAAAGTGAACACAGCCGTCTGTTTCCTGTTATACGATATGATCATTCATCGTAAACAATCGGAATATTGAAACACGATTAAAACGGATGAAGGCACACAGCTCACGGTGTGCACAGAGCACTTGTGGTATCTATTACAAGAGAAGTTCTGTATTTTCTGACTGCGAACATATAATGTTCTTTATCTCTTGGATGAGTCTATTCTGTCTCAGGCTTGATGCATGACTGACCCTGTATCGCCAAGAATGCCATTTTTGGAGTGAGGATTATGCATTTTAAAATGTTTCTTGAAAATGTCATCAGACTCAAATAGCAATTATAATTAGAAAATAATGCCACATTTTGAACAATTGCGCAACTCTCTGTCAATACTTTCTTTCTTTCTTTTCATTTTTTCTTTGTTTCTTTAATGTTGTCTTACTTCCTTTCTCTCTTTTCATTCAATTCCTTTGCATGCCATTTCTTTCCACCAATCCTTGATTATGTAGTTTCAAAAAAAAAGTTTCTTAATCTTGTCCCATCATTTTAGTTCAGAAATTGCCATTAGCATGTCTAGCCCATACCTGATTACAGTAGAAGATATCAACAGAAAGCATCAGCATCGCAATACCAGTAAGGATGCATTGCATCCTAAGCTATTTTGTATTGTTTTGTACATAATATTGGAATCTGTCCCATCATATCTTGTCTATCATTATTAGTAGTTTGTGACACTTCACGTTATATATGTACATAATTACTTTGAATGTGTAATTTAAAAAGTAGTTTGGTTAAGTGGGGGGGGGGGGGTATCAGGTTAGGCATTTATATAATTATTTTGAAGCTTTAAGCAACCAAAATCTTGGAAGGGGCAGAGAGATGTGATTGTGCACAAAGATATTGAAAGTACAATGGACATCTAAAAATGAGTAACTAGAACGGAGGGGACTAAACGATCGGATGCCAAAATGGGCCAAAAACTATTGCCAATTTTGGCCACGTAATGAGAAATAAACAGATGGAGTATATTGTGAAAGCAGGAAAACGTTAGGAACTAAGATATAGAAAGAAACAGAATAAATGAATACTAAACAGTTTTAGAGAGTAGTTAGTGAGAAAAGTTAACAGGAAAGAGTTTAGTGAGAAAAAAAAAAGTAAAGTACTCCCGTCACGGCAAGTAGTGTATAGGGAATATGGTGTGAGTGACCATAAATTTTACTGACCTTCAGCACAAGATTTTTGGGGTAATATGGTCGGTATCACACCCGTGCCGCTTTATTTTCCCAGAAAAAAATCCGGTACCCATAAAAGGCTTGGTGAACCGGAAGCCGTCGATTGGGATCGAACCCTACCTCTTGTCCTTTGTAGTCCAGTTCACAAACCACTGAGCTATCGCTGCTCCCAGTTTAGTGGGAAGTCAACAACAAATAGTTTAGTGAGAAGTCAACAACAAATAGTTTAGTGAGAAGTCAGCAACAAATAGTTTAGTGAGAAGTCAACAACAAATAGTTTAGTCAGAAGTCAACAACAAATAGTTTAGTGAGACGTCAACAACAAATAGTTTAGTGAGAAGTCAACAACAAATAGTTTAGTGAGAAGTCAACAACAAATAGTTTAGTCAGAAGTCAACAACAAATAGTTTAGTGAGACGTCAACAACAAATAGTTTAGTGAGACGTCAACAACAAATAGTTTAGTGAGACGTCAACAACAAATAGTTTAGTGAGACGTCAACAACAAATAGTTTAGTCAGAAGTCAACAACAAATAGTTTAGTGAGACGTCAACAACAAATAGTTTAGTGAGACGTCAACAACAAATAGTTTAGTGAGACGTCAACAACAAATAGTTTAGTGAGACGTCAACAACAAATAGTTTAGTGAGACGTCAACAACAAATAGTTTAGTGAGACGTCAACAACAAATAGTTTAGTGAGAAGTCAACAACAAATAGTTTAGTCAGAAGTCAACAACAAATAGTTTAGTGAGACGTCAACAACAAATAGTTTAGTGAGAAGTCAACAACAAATAGTTTAGTGAGAAGTCAACAACAAATAGTCTAGTGAGAAGTTAACAACAAATAGTTTAGTGAGACGTCAACAACAAATAGTTTAGTGAGAAGTCAACAACAAATAGTTTAGTGAGAAGTCAACAACAAATAGTCTAGTGAGAAGTTAACAACAAATAGTTTAGTGAGAAGTCAACAACAAATAGTTTAGTGAGAAGTTAACAACAAATAGTTTAGTGAGAAGTCAACAACAAATAGTTTAGTGAGAAGTCAACAACAAAATAAAATGTTTCTTGTTTGTTTGTTCGTGTGTTTGTTTGTTAGGGTCATTATCACTGCACTCTGGACAAACCCATAGGTGTTCTGATATCCGCCTCGAGAAAAGCCCAGGAGAACCCTGGCCCACGTGCACGAATTCCGTAGCACGGCCTGAGATCCACGGTGTGGGATGGTTTTAGTTGACAATTTTGCCTGGACAGCGACCATACGTATTCTTTTCGATTTTAATTGCTATGGGTTCTTAAGCGTGCGTACATGTACAGGAGATCCCCCTGTTTATTGCCGTTATCCGAGAGGGCTGTACATCGGATTTCGCCACAGAAGAGATCTTCCTCTTCTTCTTCTTCTACCTTTTAGCTCCCAGAGGATCATAGGTCTTCAACAAACACTTTCCAAGTCGTTCTGTTTTTTGCCATTCTTTTAAGATCGTTCTATGTCTTCCCCATCATCTTCATCTCTGCTTCCATCTGTCTTCTCCAATAATTCCTTGGTCTTCCTTTTTGTCTTTTTCCCTGAGGATTCCAAAAAAGGCCTGTTGTATAATACTCTCATTTGGCTTCGACAGTGTGTGTGTCCTATCCAGCGCCATCGTCTTCGCTGTATCTCTTTATCAACTGGTATTTGACTGTTACTTATTTCCATAAGGCTATGTTAGTGATTTCGTCCTGCCATTTCCATCCTTTTATTCTGCGTAATCGTCCATTAATGAAGCTCCATGTTTCACAGCTATATAATAAGACTGACTTAAAACTGGAGTTGAACATTTTTATTCTAGTATTTAACCTAATTTCTTTGGATTTCCATGTGTTTCCCAGTGCAACAAATGCTCCTCTTGCTTAAACTTACCGAAAAGATAAGGGGAGGAAATAAAGTAACCACATATTAAGTTTGTCTATTTGAAAACAATCACTACGGCTTCTGATGGGTTTTGAATCCAGGTCCTTCCTGTCCGGACGCCACAGCATATCTCTAGACTACCCATGCCCATTATGATCTGTGCTGTTAACCGTTACACATGATAATATTGGGGGCCTCGGTAGTCTAGTTGGGAAAACTACCTGACTGGACTCCCGGATTTTCGGACAACCTGTGTTCGATTCCCGCTGGGAGCAGTGTGAATTGTACTCGTGGTTGGAAAAAAAAAAACCCACGGTCGACCCAGCCGTTGGAAGAAATGGGTACCAGGGTATTACCCTGGGAAGGTGAGGAATGTCGCCTCGCATCTGAGTTTCGATGCTTGAGACGACACTATACAGAAATATCCGAACATTTCTGGATAGGCGGCCGAGCATATTTGGGTGTAAACTCGATGCTAAGACGCTGGTTCAAGTCTCGTACTTTACCTTTACCTTTACATGATAATAGTTGTGATGGTAATACATTAAAAAAGAAATAAACAGCCCTTTTGCCCCACATAGACTACGGCGAATATGGTTTTAATACATATATTTTTTACAGACCATCGGCATACTATTTTTATGGTTATGGAAGGCCCCGGCATCACTGCAAACGAATTAAAATCCATAATTGCTCAACCGCCCGTGCTAGTGGAATCGATCGAATTACTATCTCATCTCCCAAACAAAGAAAGGTAGCTGTAGACCCCATCATAGCAGTCTCAGCACACGCCAAAAGACATATGTTTATGGTAATGTAGTCAGTATTACGCCAGTGCAGTGTTACTTTCCCAGAAACAAGTCCGGTATCTACATTAGGTGGATAGGATGAACCTGAAAGCCGCCGATTAGAATCGACCTCATGTTCTTAGTAATCCGGTTCCGATTATAAAATATGCTCTGTCATCAATATTTAAAGAAACAATATATAACAAGTACAACATTGCAGCGGCGAGTGTTCGGGTCAAGGCTCTGTAGTGTGCCTTCTGCACGGTTCTCATTGTCAATTAACACTAATGATAAAATTGAACAAAGTTTGACGACTGGCTTAAGGGCAAAGCAGAAAGCTGAAAGTTTGTATGTGTTTTACCGTTCAGGGGCTAAACATGGACATTAGCAGCAACATTTAGAAGCAAAATTATACTTAACATGTTTTGGTTGTGAATAGTGATGTAAGAACAAGAGACAGCGTTGAAATATTGTGGAACATATTGAACGAATAGTTTATTATGTGTGTGAAACAGAAATATTACACTGTTTGCTATGTGTGAAACAGAGGCACTATACAGATTACTATGTGTGAAACAGAAACAGTACAACGATTACTATCTGTGAAACAGAAACAGAATACAGATTACTATGTGTGAAACAGAAACAGTATACAGATTACTATGTGTGAAACAGAAACAGTACACAGATTACTATCTGTGAAACAGAAACAGAATACAGATTACTATGTTGTGAAACAGAAACAGTACACAGATTACTATGTGTGAAACGGAAACAGTATACAGATTGCTATCTGTGAAACAGAAACAGAATACAGATTACTATGTTGTGAAACAGAAACAGTACACATTACTATGTGTGAAAGAGAAACAGTACACAGATTACTATGTTGTGAAACAGAAACAGTACACAGATTACTATGTGTGAAACAGAGACACTATACAGATTACTATGTGTGAAACAGAGGCACTACACAGATTACTATGTTTGAAACAGAAACAGAGTACATATTACTATGTGTGAAAGAGAAACACTACACAGATGACTATGTGTGAAAGAGAAACACTACACAGATGGCTATTTGTGAAAGAGAAACACTACTTAGATGACTATGTGTGAAAGAGAAACACTACACAGATTACTATGTTGTGAAACAGAAACACTACACGAAATCGCTATGCGTGAACTAAATCACATAATTTCGTGAAATCACTGAATCTCGACTCTATAAGGCTAAAGAGACAGTCAGAGAACTCAAGTGTTAAAAATGAATTCATTACGAGACTTCTGATTAAAAGTAATCATCATCATCATCGAGTGCCGTCTCCGCAACGAAGGTTGGCTATCATGGATCGTCATTCCAGTCTATTTCTTGCTTTGATGGTGCAGGTTGTCATAGATAGACTTGTCCATCTGTTGATGTTACTCGTCCATTTTAGTCTTGGTTTTCCTCTGCCTCTTTTACCCTGTATTTTCCCTTACAATATTACTTTTAGTAGGCTGTAGTGTCTTTTAACCTGCCGCCAAAATTTAATTTGTCTTGTCTTAATTGTATTTAGTAGTTCTATTTTTATTTTTAGTTGTTTTAAAACTTCATCGTTTACTCTGTAAAAAGTAACCAGTTAGCGAATAATGAATGATTAATATCACAGTTACATGTGATGAGAAGAGACAATAACCGAATAGCAAAGCAAGCCCTCATGTGGGAAACAACAGGTAAGAGGAAAAGAGGAAGACACTGAGAAGAACATTGATGAGAGAGGCAAGAGCAGCAGGAATCGGCTCCTTCAATGAGATAGAGCTGCTTGTACAAAACAGAGACAAATGGCGAGATTTGATAAAATATCTTTAAAAGAATTGAAAACTGCTAGAATAAAAATTTAGATAAGAGAAGGAGTATCTTTGTCTACACCCTACGGGCCGGCTACGGCTCGAAATGTCAATAGATAGATAGAATGTCACAGTTTGATGTCCTGTGACTCACAGTAGTTATATCATCATGAAGTACCGGGCCTGCAGGCGTAGGTTTCATGTCTCTCCACAACTTTCGATCACAACAGTTATTTATCATTCATGTTGTTGACCTTCTGCTAAGCCATTCTCTTAAGCTGTCTGGTATCTTTTCTCTTTGCTTCCATCTATCTCTTCGTTCCTCAATTTTCCCAGTTGTTACAATATATTCCAGTTGTTATCTTCTCATTGCATGGCAAAAATTAATGATTGTTTCTTCCTAATATTAGAAATTAGATCTCTTTTTGCTTTGGCCTCTTTCAGAACGTTTTCATTACTCTTCTTAGCTGTCCATGGTATTCTCAACATTCTTCTGTAAAACCACATTTCTACAGACTCCAGTGATTTTTTTTGTCTGTTGTCATATTGTCCACGATGCACATCCATATATTAAGACTGGCTCTACATAACTTTTAAGAACTCTTTTTTCTTGTTTCTATTCTCAAAAATGGATTGCATTGTATCTTCCTCCTTTTTTTGAAAGCTGCTTTTGCCTGAGCCATTCTGCATCTCACCTCTGTTGTACATCTTCCGTCTGAGGTTAAACAAAGTTCCCAAATATATAAATTATGGCGATTCATGATTGTACAAAGAAATTGCGATGGTGGTTTTCTGTTGCCTTCCGTCGGTTTGTTTACGGTTGGCTCCGCTAGCTTTGATTAAAAAGTCTCACCCACAAGGCAGTGGGGTTGTTTCACTTCAGGGTACCCTCCCTTAGCCTTTTACTCTGACAAACTAATCGACCTGACAAACTAATCGACCTGACAAACTGATAAACCTGACAAACTGATAAACCTGACAAACTAATCGACCTGACAAACTAATCGACCTGACAAGCTGATCGACCTGACAAACTGATAGACCTGACAAACTGATAGACCTGACAAACTGATAGACCTGACAAACTAATCGACCTGACAAACTAATCGACCTGACAAACTGATAAACCTGACAAACTGATAAACCTGACAAACTAATCGACCTGACAAACTAATCGACCTGACAAGCTGATCGACCTGACAAACTGATAGACCTGACAAACTGATAGACCTGACAAACTAATCGACCTGACAAACTAATCGACCTGACAAGCTGATCGACCTGACAAACTGATAGACCTGACAAACTGATAGACCTGACAAACTGATAGACCTGACAAACTAATCGACCTGACAAACTAATCGACCTGACAAACTGATAAACCTGACAAACTGATAGACCTGACAAACTGATAGACCTGACAAACTAATCGACCTGACAAACTAATCGACCTGACAAGCTGATCGACCTGACAAACTGATAGACCTGACAAACTGATAGACCTGACAAACTGATAGACCTGACAAACTGATAGACCTGACAAACTAATCGACCTGACAATCTAATCGACCTGACAAACTAATCGACCTGACAAACTGATAGACCTGACAAACTGATAGACCTGACAAACTGATAAACCTGACAAACTGATAGACCTGACAAACTGATAGACCTGACAAACTGATAGACCTGACAAACTGATAAACCTGACAAACTGATAAACCTGACAAACTGATAGACCTGACAAACTGATAGACCTGACAAACTGATAAACCTGACAAACTGATAAACCTGACAAACTGATAGACCTGACAAACTGATAGACCTGACAAACTGATAAACCTGACAAACTGATAGACCTGACAAACTGATAGACCTGACAAACTGATAAACCTGACAAACTGATAAACCTGACAAACTGATAAACCTGACAAACTGATAGACCTGACAAACTAATCTAATAGTCACTTTATGTTAACACTATTGCTTTTAGTGAGTCACGCGATAATGGTAAAGTAAGGTCTTGGGCAGAATTAGGTCGCGAATACTGTCGGCCAACAGAGTCCTGGTCTTTCCGTACGGTTTTTATTATTTATGTAGGGTGCAGGGCTTTTCTATTAGGTTTGAGAATAATGACCGCTTACCCAGCGCAGTCAACGCGAGATTTTAGGGCTGACATAAAAAATCGTAAATACATTCTTTAAACGTTCCCATGGTTCGATCCACGTTGACATAAACTGGAAAACGACAAGATTTGGTCTTCATTCACGCTCTTTCTACTATTCATGATCAAACAAAAACGAAAGAGCAGATCGTATTAGTTGCCAGTTTCAATTCAACCTAAAAAGAAGAAGCAGATCGTATTAGTTACCAGTTTCAATTCAACCTAAAAAAAGAAGGAGCAGATCTTATTAGTTACCAGTTTCAATTCACCCTAAAGAAGAACGAGCAGATCTTATTAGTTACCAGTTTCAATTCAACCTAAAAAAAGAAGGAGCAGATCTTATTAGTTACCAGTTTCAATTCAACCTAAAGAAGAACGAGCAGATCGTATTAGTTGCCAGTTTCAATTCAACCTAAAAAAGAAGAAGCAGATCGTATTAGTTACCAGTTTCAATTCAACCTAAAAAAAGAAGGAGCAGATCTTATTAGTTACCAGTTTCAATTCAACCTAAAGAAGAACGAGCAGATCTTATTAGTTACCAGTTTCAATTCAACCTAAAAAAAGAAGGAGCAGATCTTATTAGTTACCAGTTTCAATTCAACCTAAAGAAGAACGAGCAGATCTTATTAGTTACCAGTTTCAATTCAACCTAAAGAAGAACGAGCAGATCTTATTAGTTACCAGTTTCAATTCAACCTAAAAAAGAACGAGCAGATCTTATTAGTTACCAGTTTCAATTCAACCTAAAGAAGAACGAGCAGATCTTATTAGTTACCAGTTTCAATTCAACCTAAAAAAGAACGAGCAGATCTTATTAGTTACCAGTTTCAATTCAACCTAAAAAAGAACGAGCAGATCTTATTAGTTACCAGTTTCAATTCAACCTAAAGAAGAACGAGCAGATCTTATTAGTTACCAGTTTCAATTCAACCTAAAGAAGAACGAGCAGATCTTATTAGTTACCAGTTTCAATTCAACCTAAAAAAGAAGAAGCAGATCGTATTAGTTGCCAGTTTCAATTCAACTAAAAAAAGAAGGAGCAGATCTTATTAGTTACCAGTTTCAATTCAACCTAAAAAAAGAAGGAGCAGATCTTATTAGTTACCAGTTTCAATTCAACCTAAAAAAGAAGGAGCAGATCTTATTAGTTACCAGTTTCAATTCAACCTAAAAAAAGAAGTAGCAGATCTTATTAGTTACCAGTTTCAATTCAACCTAAAAAAAGAAGGAGCAGATCTTATTAGTTACCAGTTTCAATTCAACCTAAAAAAAGAAGGAGCAGATCTTATTAGTTACCAGTTTCAATTCAACCTAAAGAAGAACGAGCAGATCTTATTAGTTACCAGTTTCAATTCAACCTAAAGAAGAACGAGCAGATCGTATTAGTTGCCAGTTTCAATTCAACCTAAAGAAGAACGAGCAGATCTTATTAGTTACCAGTTTCAATTCAACCTAAAAAAAGAAGGAGCAGATCTTATTAGTTACCAGTTTCAATTCAACCTAAAAAAAGAAGGAGCAGATCTTATTAGTTACCAGTTTCAATTCAACCTAAAGAAGAACGAGCAGATCTTATTAGTTACCAGTTTCAATTCAACCTAAAGAAGAACGAGCAGATCTTATTAGTTACCAGTTTCAATTCAACCTAAAGAAGAACGAGCAGATCTTATTAGTTACCAGTTTCAATTCAACCTAAAAAAAGAACGAGCAGATCTTATTAGTTACCAGTTTCAATTCAACCTAAAAAAGGAGCAGATCTTATTTGTTGCCAGTATCAATTCAACTTAAACAAGAAAGAAGTGACGTTTATTTGTTACTATAAAGTTCATTTTTTGCTGTTGAAACACAACTACCTTTCAGTCAGAGTCAACTATTTATTTATAGTGTTCTTGTATGTGTTCAACTTACTCAGGAAACCTGCTAGAATTGTTCAACATTCAATGAAATATTCCTTTCATTGTTTGTGTAATCTGAGCTATTACGTCACTGAAGTTTTCCTGTTTCATTCATCCAACGATTACTATTCTCCATTGTTCGCTCTCTCAAGATCGCTAAGAGAGCGTAGGTGCATTGTGTTGTGATGTACACCGTTCTCTGATAATTGCGCCTTTCTTCAGGGCACATCCGACTTTTTGTAGGACTATTTCTTGTTTGCCTTCCCTCTTCGACCCTAATTCGCTAGGCGGACTATATAATCTATTTCTAAGACACCACAATTGTGTAGTTGAATTTTTGATCATCTATGCGTTGGTGATCTTTACTGTATAAATGAATATAAATATTAAACGGACTAAAACTATCATTATAAAGAGAAACTGAGAAAACACACAAAATATGGAAGTGGATGTCGAAGTAGATTGTAAAAAAACTTTGAATGAATCCACGAGTAAAACTATCTTGGATATGTTTATAACAAAGTGATGAAAAATGTACGACATAAATCAAAATAATAGGACTTGTAATAAGAATTGTTAACATCAGGAAAAATATACTGACATCCAAGCAAATAATATCAGAATTAAAACTACGAAAAGTAAAATGTTTAATTATCAACATTCCTGAATGGCGCTGAAACATGGACACTAAGAACACAGTGCAGAGAATCGAGGCCTCTAAAATGCGGATCTATAGAAAAAAGGGGGAAATTTGACGAAAAGAAAATAAAACAAACTGTAAAGTTCTGAAGCAACTGAGAATGAAAAAAAAAAAACAAATTTACTTAACACAATTCAGAAAAGACAAATGAAATTGTTGGGACAAGTGAAATGACAACAATAGCCTCTCTACAGAGGGTCATCTTCTAACGGAGAGTGTAATGTAAATCAAGCAGAGACAGGCCGAAGCTAAAATAAACAGATAACAACAGCATCAAAAGATTGACAGGTGAACCTATGACAATGTGCACCATCATGACAGGAGACAGAGGTAAATGGCATTCCATTGTAGCCAACTTGCGATGTGGAGACAGCACCAAATAATAATAATAATAATAAACCTAAGAAAAAGAAGAATAATTAACCCACAGAAATATAGCTTCCAAAAGATCCCGATAAAAGAATCTCCCTGTGAAAATAAAAAGGAATCGTTGAAGCCAAAACATTGACAACATCCTGATGTAGTGTGCCCTCGGCTGGAGCTCCATGACAGCAGAATGATTGATTGATATCTCTGGTACTGGCAAGCGAATCTAAGCTCAATCAATTGCCAATTTTCAGCTCACTGCATCTCTGATAATGTGGCATGATAGAGAACATGAAACAAACACTGCTGTAACCATTAAGCGATTGATTAATGATCCGGTCTAGCCATGTACGGCAAAATCACCTATTTTAAAGGTATGGTACTTGAATAAAAACTTGGCTCTTTATTCTTTATTTGCCATTATAAGTAAAGTCAGAATAATATTAGATTAGTACTAAGCTACTTCATGTTTCAACATCATCGAACCATTTTTCTTAAGCCGATGTGAATGGCTTCATACAGTCATAGAACTCAACCTCTTGATCAATACAGCACTTAACCTCAATCTCTTGGTTCGATACAATCATAAACCTCAACATCTTGATTTCATACAATCAGTATCCCTAATCTTTGGTTTTAAGAAAGCATATCCTCAACCTCTTGACTATCATCATCATCGAGTGCCTTCTCAGCAACGAAGGTTGGCTACCATGGTGCGCCATTCTGCTCTGTCTCTTGCTTTGATGGTGCAGGCTGTCATATGCTGATTTGTCCATCTTTTGATGTTACTCGTCCACGTTAGTCTTGGTCTGCCTCTGCCTCTTTTACCTTGTATTTTCCCCTCCAGGATTACTTTTAGTAGGATGTTGTGTCTTTTAACATGGCCCAAAATCACATTTGTCTTTCTTGACTATATACAAACATTAACCTCTATCTTTGTTTCCATACAATTACGGTCCTCTATCTCCTCGTTTCATACAATCATTAACATAAATCGTTTTATTGTCTACAATCATTTTTTCCTTCAATATTCTGCTTTCAAAAACTCATCACTGCTACAAATTTATTTGCAAAAAGAAACATTCTGTGACCGTTTCTCTCGCGTCAATAGAAGATTATTCGCGCTGCTCTTGTCTTAAAAAAAACAACAGTGACATCGAACAAACAACTTCGTGTACTGTCTCTGATTATATTTCATTATATAAACCCATTCAAACGTCACTATTCATCTTCTTCTTCTAACTTTCAGCTCCCTGTGGAGCATAGGTCTTCAACAAACGCTTTCCAAGCCGCTCTGTTTATTGTAACTCTTTAAGATCATTCCATGTCTTCCCCATCATCTTCATCTCTGCTTCCATCTGTCTTCTCAAACAATATTTTGGTCTTCCTCTTTGTCTTTTTCTTTGGGGATTCCAACAAGGGCCTGTTGTGTAACACTCTCATTTGGCTTCCGCAGTGTGTGTCCTATCCAGTGTTATCGTCTTCGCTGTATCTCTTTATCCACTGGTATTTGACTGGTACATTTTCATAATTCTATGTTAGTGATTTTGTTCTGCCATTTCCACCTTTTATTTTTGCGTAAGCATCCATTAATGAAGGTCTGTATCTTTATGATTGCCATTTTTGTTGTTCTCCATGTTTCACAGCCATATAATAATATTTTACATCAATTTTACTTTGATATTTATACTGATTATGCAACCATTGTTGTGTGAGCTACGTCATCACGTTAGTTACATAGCCCTAGGACGGTCGTACTCTAATCAATGAAAGAGGGAGTGGGGTTTCGTACATGACTTGTCAGCTTTGGTGAGACTCCCGGAAGTTCGTGATAGTTAGGAGGGACTTATAGTCTGTTTTTTTATGTGTGATTGTGATTGGTGAGGATTAATTCTGATCAGGTGGCCAAACAATTTATGTTGTTATTGCTCTATATATTTTTGGCAGGGTTTTATTCCTGCCATATATATATATATATATATATATATATATATATATATATATATAATCTAGCTAGATCATGTGATTTATTCTCCTTGTCAATAAGTATCAAGAAGACTATGGTCTTCAATGGGGTGTAGCCAGCCCCGCAATTATATCATTAAATAAAACACTCCTTGAATATGTAAGAAAGTTCACCTATCTCGGTTCTATGGTGACAACCACCATATCCATTGAAGAAGAAATAAATTCCCCAAATTGGAAAATATGCTTTGACATTTGTTGAACTTAAAGATAGAGCATGGACCAATATAAAACTAACATCCAGAACAAAGATTCAAATTTAACAAGATTGTGTGCTTAGTACACTTCTATACGGATCAGAAAATTGGACTACCTATGCAGGGCAGGAGAAAAGGTTAAACACCTTTCGTGTGCGTTGTCTTTTAAAAAATTATGAACATCAAATGGCAGGACAAAGTAACCAACTTTAATGTCTTACAACGAGCCAAACTATCACCCATCATGGCAACACTGAGGAGTCGTAGATTAAGGTGGATGGATCATGTAGGAAGAATGACAAACAATCGTATTCCCAAACATATTTTTATATAGTGAACTTAGGGACTGAAAGAGACAGAAACGCAGACCAGTGCTGAGATATAAGGTTCTCAGGACTTCCTTAAGTGAATTCTCTATCAGTGAAAGAAACTGAGAAGATCTGGCTGCAGATCGTAGCACATGAAGAACAAAAATACATAACGGCACCGCAACATTCGAGGCAGCATTGATATCAAATTAGGAAGACAAAATAAAAGGGAGAAAGGGACGAGGCCATGCACCACGAATACATCTTGATCGTTGTGCGGTGGATTCTGTCTATGCAATACTGACAGATTCAGCCATGAGAGAAGCTGTTCAGCAAAAACAACATCCAGCATAAGACACTAATATTTTACCAAACTACTGACTTTATGATTGCTAGCTACCAACCGTCTGTCAAGACACCAAAGGTCATATAAATATATATATGTATATATATATATATATATATATATATATATATATATATATATTGACCTTTCGAGCCGTAGCCGGCCCATAGGGCGTAGACCAAAATTTCTAGCAGTTTTCAATTCTTTTAAAGACATTTTATCAAATCTCGCCATTTGTCTCTGTTCTGTGCAAGCAGCTCTATCTCAGATATATATATATATATATATATATATATATATATATATATATATATATATTCAACCAAGACCTTTAGGTACATTATCCAATGTCTAGCCATATCTATGCAATGACAGATATGTATTGAGTACAATATGTCTGTAAAAATCTTCTTGAAAACGGATAGCTCTAGCATACATTTCGAAAGGTTAAGACGGATAAAACCCTATCAAATGTGAGTGCAAATTAGATTTTCAATGTAATCATTGATCTTAGGAATTTCTTGACTTTACCAGTCATGTTTTTTTAAGTCAGGGATTTCAGCGTCTGATCTTTGAAAATGATAAAGTCATAACTATGTTTGTCGACAGCTCACGAATGTTTGTTCACATGTTCGTGATAAATGTAGAGGACATAGAAGGTACAAGTGATGTAGAAGAGTCGATGCTTGATTTCTTTAGGAACGTTTATGCAAACACACATGTGCAGGTAAACAATTTTACTTCAAGGTTTATTATATAACATTATACTTTCTCTCCATCTTTGCTTTTACGTTGATTAGTTGTTTCAACTTGCTCATGCTTTTAAATGGCAGAGAAATGTCTCAATTACGAGATAAAGCAATAAATCTCTTATTTTCTTTTCTATTTTGTTCTTCTCTCTATTCTTGTCCTTTCTGCTTTTCTATTTTCTTTCTTTTCTCTTCGTTTCTTTACTTTTCTCGTCTGTACTCTTCTCTTCTTTAGTCTTGTTCTGTCTCTCTCTCCCTATTTCTCTCTCTATTCTCTCTCTCACTCTCTCTCTCTCTCTTTCTCTCTCTCTCTCTCTCTCTCTTTATATATATATATATATATATATATATATATATATATATACATACATATATATAACTATTGCATTTGTCAGATCGCTAATACTAAGAGAAATAACTTTATCTTCCTCTAAACTGGGTAAAGACAAACCATTTTTTCAACTTCAAGAAATATGGCTGTTTTCTGTCCAAGCACGTGGGTTCTGTAGAGCCGGCGTCTAACAAGGAGAAAATTGAAGAGAAAAAGAACACAACAGAAGAGAAAAGCTTTCAAATGCTGTGAATTTCGAATAAAACGGAAACACACAGATTTATGCTTATCCACTGTATATATTTCCCACTTGAGCTCACTTGACATTATCATTTCGCTGGATCAAGCGGAGCACAACAAGACGCTGCCGTTGCGTAATCTCAAATTCTGAAGGAAACAAAAATCAAATTACGGGGCATTTCCACTGATGTTTGTTTTCATCTCAAATTAGCAATCTAGTTATAATTTTGGAAATTTTGTATCATTTATGAAAGAAGATGTCTTGAGCCTTATACATCTCCCTCAATTAAAAATTTGATATTTATGGAAGTGGTTCCATTTTGTGACACCACATATAAAACGTTGTGCTACCAGTGCCAGAACTGGACTCTAGATGCAAAAACAATGAGAAAAACAACCGCTACCGAGATGAGATGAGGTATGTTATGTTAGACGAATGACAGGAATCAGCCTCATTCATAAGATCAGAAATGAAGAACTAAGAAAAAAAAGCTAAGAATAATTCCCGCCATATTATACATAAAGAAACAACAGATATATGGTTTGGCTACGTGATAAGGCAGAAAGATCAAAACACTGAACAACGAGCCTTTAATAAACGTTGCGAGAACACCAGACTGAAGGTGTCGGCCACGAAAAAGATGGATTGACGAAATATTGGAAACACTAGGGAACATAACAGCAGCAGAGGAGAACAGAATAGCAATAGAGCGCAAATTGTAGCTCCTCTCGTCGCTGAAAGGCAAATGCGAAAGGAGAGAAGGAGAAGAAGACATATACAACAAAATTTGTCTAACGTAAATATTTGTGTACTTATATTTTAGTAATAATGCCAAATAATGTAATGCTCATAACAAAATAAAACATTGACAAATCTGAGAGTTTCAGGGGAGATACAATATTTAATATTTAACCACAAAAGTACAAGATATAGTTTCTTCTTATCACTGTCAATGTTCATTATAGAAGAATAATGTGTATTTTGTTACGGGAACCTCGGTAGCCTAGCTAAGAAAACCACTCGACTGGGCTACCGATGTTCGGACAACCAGTCTTCGATTCCTGACGGAAGCAGTGTGAATTGTACTCGTGGTTGGAATTAAAAATACCCCTGAAGTCCACCCAGCCGCTGGCAGAAATGAGTACCAGGGTAGAACTCTGGGAAGGTGAGGAATGCAACCTCGCATCGTGAATTTCGATGCTTGAAACGACCTACCCAGAAGTCTCCGTATACTTCTAGATAGCCGGCCGAGCACATATGAGTGAAAACTCGTGTGCTAAGACAACGATTCAAGTCTCGTACTTTACCTTTACTTGATGTGTATTTTATGTTCCTGGAAAGACACAAAATATCAAACCAACTAAAGTATTATTGACAATCAAATCTGTGAAATTTTCTCATCAATGATTGGCATATGAAAGTATATAATTACTTACTAAAATTGTCGAAATAGTAGAATATATAGTACCAACGCTGGTAATTGCAAGGGGTGTTGCTGTTAATCGTTCAGTATGGTTGAGCAAAACTGTTGACAAATTGCAAGTTGGGAAGCATAATAAAAAACATTTAGTTTTAGCCGATAGATATTCTCTGCTTCACGATAGGACAAGTCCATAGTGCTCAAATCCCCTCCCGAGAACATCCCTCGGTGTACAGCACCGCCGCTACACGCTAGCAAAAGTATTGAAAATGGTTTTAGCTGAGATGAACGAGCTCCGTAGTACTAACGAAGAGCTTCAAAACGGAGGAATAATTGGTGGTTTTTATTTCATAACTTGTTTTTTGTCCGCGTCCATACTTTGCTGGTTTTATTTCGATTTTCCAATGCTTAGGGTTCTTAAACATGCGCAACTTGCACACGCGACATCCTGTTCTTCACATCTCTCCGAGAGAGCCAGACAATGAATCTCACTACCCAGAGACTGGAGGGTAAAGTAAAGAAAAATTTGCGAATTCGAACAGAACATTTCCACAACCTCTGACAGGATTCGAACAGAAACATTTCCACAACCTCTGACAGGATTCGAACAGAACATTTCCACAACCTCTGACAGGATTCGAACAGAAACATTTCCACAACATCGGACAGGATTCGAACAGAAACATTTCCACAACCTCTGACGGGATTCGAACAGAAACATTTCCACAACCTCTGACGGGATTCGAACAGAAACATTTCCACAACTCTACGGGATCGGATTCGAACAGAAACATTTCCACAACCTCTGACGGATTCGAACAGAAACATTTCCAGAACATGACGGGATTCGAACAGAAACATTTCCACAACCTCTGACGGATGCGAACAGAACATTTCCACAACTGACCGGATTCGAACAGAACATTTCCACAACATCTGACGGGATTCGAACAGAACATTTCCAAAGCATCTGACGGGATTCGAACAGAAACATTTCCACAAACTCTGACGGGATTCGAACAGAACATTTCCACAACATCTGACGGAATTCGAACAGAACATTTCACAACCTCTGACGGGATTCGAACAGAACATTTCCACAACATCTGACGGGATTCGAACAGAACATTTCCACAACCTCTGACGGGATTCGAACAGAAACATTTCCACAACATCTGGCGGAATTCGGACAGAACATTTCCACAACATCTGACAGGATTCGAACAGAACATTTCCACAACATGACAGGATTCGAACAGAAACATTTCCACAACATCTGACGGATTCGAACAGAACATTTCCACAACCTCTGACAGGATTCGAACAGAAACATTTCCACAACCTCTGACGGGATTCGAACAGAAACATTTCCACAACCTCTGACGGGATTCGAACAGAAACATTTCCAGAACATCTAACGGGATTCGAACAGAAACATTTTCACACCTCTGACGGGATGCGAACAGAACATTTCCACAACTGACCGGATTCGAACAGAACATTTCACAACATCTGACGGGATCTAACAGAACATTTCCACAACATCTGACGGGATTCGAACAGAACATTTCCACAACATCTGACGGGATTCGAACAGAACATTCCACAACTGACGTGATTCGAACAGAAACATTTCCGAAACCTCTGACGGGATTCGAACAGAAACATTTCCACAACCTCTGACGGGATTCGAACAGAAACATTTCCACAACTCTTACGGGATTCGAACAGAAACATTTCCACAACCTCTGACGGGATTCGAACAGAAACATTTCCACAACATCTGACGGGATTCGAACAGAACATTTCAATTCGAAGTCTGATCATTCCAGTCAAGAGGTCGAACCTATAATCCAGTGAACCATCTCAAATATAACACAAACTTGTCTCATTCCAATAAATATTTCAAAACTTACCTTTCGCATTACCTATCTCAGAATTAATTTTAGTATAAAGTGGTGTCACTGTTGCTATCATTGGCACCAACACAAACACCACTACACTATTAGTACCTCGTCCTTGCTGATATCGATCACGTGTCAAAGCGCAATAACTGTGTGACATTCTCCAGATGTTAATATGGCGTCCTTCATTGAATCACAGCAATTATCTGCCCTTTGTTTTGTCTATTGCTACTGTTGTTGTCACTTTATTACGCTATGATGTTATTCATTAACTACTTCCATTATACTCATCTGCTCTGTAGATTTATCGTGTGTAACAACCACATTGACTACCTGGTTAATGCGATAATTAAATAGTAAGTAAAATATTCTTCAACGTTCAACAGAACATTGCTTTTATCCCAGCATTTTTTGGCTGTGTAATTATTGTCTAGGGATTATAAACGTCAGTGGTTTGCTATTGCCTTCTGACGGTAGGCGCGGTCCTTAGAACGGTAATTTCACGAGTCGCTATTTCAAACCGTGCTCAGCGAGACTCGTTCCCCGGGACCTCGGGGTGGAAACCTCTATGCGACGTCCCGCCTACAACGCGCTAGTTACAAACTAACAAGGGTTGAGATCAATTCCAAAATATGGCCATTAAGAGAATTAAAAAGGCCCACAGACTGCAGATAAAACCGAAAGCCCCTCCTACTAGCGTGGCGTCATCAGCTATAGAAGCTCTAGACGGCTGACGTCACGCTACCCACAACCACCCTGCCCCAAAGCTGAAAACGTCACGCTAGTAGGAGATTTTCTGGCAATGACATGTCAACTCATAGGCCTTTGTAAAACAAAAAAAACATATAGATGGCTATGTGACAACATCACCAATAAAATGTGTCCCTAGTAATCGAAACATGTGAGCGATAACGCCACATTACCCACACAGCTTTAGGCATGGCTACTTTAATTTGCTTATCTCAACGTGACGATTTTACTCTGACATTTATCACAAGAAACAAGAGTCAAGCTCAGCGAAAGAAAGATCGGAATGATTGACAGATCGCTTTATTGGTATTCGTGAAGTTGGCACGTCACAGGAACCTAACTGGAATATAAAAGAAATATAAAAGAAATATAAAAGAAATATAAAAGAAATATATAACAGCTTTACTACCGGAGTAGACATACTAACGTGTCGACCCAACATGTCTTCAGCAGAGAATAAATATAAGCACAACATATTACAAATTAACACACCTCTGCATGATAACTTTATTCTCTCAAACCTGTTCTCATTGCACTATTTATAGTATGATGATGATAGTTAATAAAGAAATATTTGTTTGCGGAGTCGTTCAGATGCGAGAGACAAACATAAACAATACAGAACACATGTATTAGAAAAACATATTCAAGCCCACCTTCTTCTCGATCCTCTGAACTAAGTTCCCAGCATAAGGTACTCACAATATATCTGCACCCAA